>PVHY01013363.1:20386-41681 GCA_004024945.1 Uropsilus gracilis
TCTTGTTGCCCGGGGTACCACAGACTCAAGCAATCCCCAGCCTCAGCTTCCCAGGTAGTTGGGATGACAGGCACGCGCCACCACGCCCAGCTATTTTTTTGGAACTAGGTCTCGCTACGGGCCCCAGGTGGGACTCGAACTGCGATCCCTAGCCCCGGCCGCTTCATAGGCTGAAGCTTACAAGCACGAGCCACAGTGCCCGGCCTCCAATTTTTTTTTTTAATTGTTTATCATTACAATGAATAGAAGTTTCAGGTATATACAGACTAACATGGACTTTGTTGATTCTCTCAGGATAACCAGCAAAGGAGAAAAACCCATAAAGATCCAGGGATGAAAGAGCTTAAACGTCTAGGCATTTTTATATGCCACTTTCAAAAACACACACACACACACATCCTAAGGAACTAAATCTACTAACCTCTACAATCAATGTGATACATGGTTTATCCAGTCTTGACAAAAATCCTCTGGATCACCAATGGTATGTTCATCCACTCGTACATATGCAATTGTATAAAGAATCTATTATTTAGAACACCAGGGGGAAAAAACAATTAAAAGATTTACACTCATAGCTACCATTTTTAAGAAGGAAAAAAAAAAAAGCATTTTTTTCCACATCTATGTTAAGATCTCCTAAGAGTCCTGCTTTGAAAATTCCAAAAGAGCAATGAAAAATCAGTGGTTATAAAACTGGAAAAATATTAAAACATCTGACATAAAGAAAATTTATTTTACAAAATATATTAATACCTTTTTAAAAAAAAACACACACTGGTAATTATTCATTGAATAGTATTAAAAACTCCAATGCCAATACAACATATATTTTATCAAATACGTGAGTATACTAAACATACAAAACCTTATATTGAAATTGAAAGAAAGCACCTGAATTATGCAAGTTTCACATGGCACATATTGGTAGGTGGGCACATATGTCAGCACATGAGAATACAAATAGTTTATCGTCATAACCCCGAAAAGCCTTGCCCTCTCCTGATGCCTGGTTTTTCTGTCTTCTCACTCCTAAATACTCAACAGCCTTCCTAAATGTTCTGTGGACAACCTGCACATTCCTATGACTGCAGTATTACCCTTACCTCACACTCTCCCATGTTTCAGAACCAAACTCTCCACACACCTACAACCCATCTGCCTACCATTATGCCAAGTTCATCATCCTTTCCCATTCTTGGCAATGATCCTATAAAAGCAGATTTTGTTAATCCATTTTATATTGGGGGGGGGCTAGGTCTTGTTATTTTTGAAATAAATGGAACCACAGGCTCACATTGCCAGGGGTACCACAGACTCAAGCGATCCCCAGCCTCAGTTTCCCAGGTAGCTGGGATTACAGGCGCCAGCCACCACACCCAGCTATTTTTTTGGAACTAGGTCTCGCTGTGTTGCCCCAAGTGGGACTCGAACCGTGATCCCTAGCCCCAGCCACTTCATAGGCTGAAGCTTACAGGCATGAGCCACCGTGTTATTACATTTTAAAGATGAGAAAAACAAGGCCCCAGACATTAGGTGCTTTTTCAAAGACATAAACTGAAACGAAAGTGGCAGATCCAGGATTCAAATCCAACTGATGCCAACACTGGAGCTTTTAGCCACTATTCAAAACAGTCTCCTTAAACAGCTCAACATCAGCACCTCAATAACTCATCTCACTCTGACTGGTATACAGGAAGCTGCTCTCTCTTTTCCCCACTTGCACTTCCCTAAACCATCTGGTGGCTATACACTCTCCACCTCCTCACTCCAATCTCTCAGATTGATTCTTGGAATCATCTCCAACTCCTCCCTCTCTTGAAAAAAATTTCATCTACTTAGCCAATAATTTCTGCCTATAGTAAGGATCACTCACTTGCCAAATTCAATCCCACTATCCCAATTTGGACCTTAAGCTTCTTTATTTGACCACTCCCATACCTTCCTAATTAGTCTCAGCTCTTGGTCCCTGGATCCTGGCAATCAATGTTACACCATGGCCACCTGTTATCCTTACAAAACAGAACTACTCATGTTACACCCCTGCTTGAAAGCCTTTGATGATACTCTACTGTCTACAGAACAAAGTCTAACCTAGTTGTGTTGGCATTTCTACATACGCTGTTGCAACCAACTTCTCAGCTTCCCTGCCACTCCACTAAAAACAATAATAATTTATAGAGTTTAATGATTTATACAGCGCATTTTCACATATAGTAATCCTAACAACACAGTAAGTACTTCTTACTACGCCAATTTTATGAGAAAGAAACTGAGACTTAGAGAAGAAAATCTGCCCAAGATTCCAAACTGTGAAAGGCAAAAGAAACCAAGTTTCAAATCCCTAATTTACCTCTTTCCCTGTACTTCATGGAATCATAGCCCCCCATTCCAGCATTATCAGACTCCCTCGAACATCCTCTTAAAAAACGCACAATGCTCTCCAACATCTACGTCTTAGCTCAAGCTACTGTTCCCTTAGCCTGAAACACTCCTCTACTTAATGTTTGAAAGACCTGTTAGGCTTTTTTCCTATCATGTTCCCTATCAGTTATTTATATAAAAATCTGTCTCTGCACTGAATTATAGGACTTGTGAGTCGTCTGTTTATTGAAATGAAAAGTGTGTTGGAAAAACAAGTCATGAGATTGCTTGCATCAAGGCAGAGACTGGCCAGGCCTGAAACCAGAGACCAGCAACTGAGAACACCACCTGAGCGTGTGGCAGTGCCTGCAATTTTAATATCTGTTTTTTGAACAAAGCCAAACATCCCACTGCCAGCTATTCTCACCAACACTGATTTTTATTAAATAGCATGGTTTAGTGAAAGCAAAATTTTAAACAGAATGGAGCAAAAGTGAAAAATTAGGATATAAGTTACTTTCAAAAATTACAAGTATCATTACCTCCCATTGTAAATTTCCTATCTGGTTAAGAAACCAAAGTTTGAGCCAGGCACGGTGGCTCGTGCTTGTAAGCTTCAGCCCATGAAGTGGCCGGGGCTAGGGATCATGGTTCAAGTCCCGCCTGGGGCCTGTAGCGAGACCTAGTCCCAAAAAATAGCTGGGCGTGGTGGCACGTGCCTGTCTTTCCAGCTACCTGGGAAGCTGAGGCTGGGGATTGCTTGAGTCTGTGGTACCCCAGGCAACAAGAGCCTACAGTTCCACAGGCAAAAATAGTGAAACCTAGTCTCAAAAAAGAAAGAAAGAAACCAAAGTTTGAAAGCTTGATTTAGCCAATTCAGTTGCGTGCATGGCTGCATTAGAGTCACCCTCTCTCTGGGGCTATTTCAAATCAAATGACCCCAAAATCACATTCACCTACACAGCTACATATACAGCTTCCAACTGCTCATCACTTTAAAGATTCATCTGGACTCCTGGCACCGGCAGAGACTGTCTCAGAAGGCAACTGACATGTTGATTATGTGGCCAATTTTTATAATTAAACTATGTGAAATAGTCAAACTGAAAATACATACTTTAAGATTACAGTTCATTACTGCTTCATAAGTTGTCTTTATTCCAATGAAGATCAAATTCGAAGGATGTCTTATAATTACAAAGCTCAGAAAATGAAACCACTGAACAGCTGACCAGGTGAAAAGTCTCAAATGTTTCCTTCCATCAGAAACCCCCCTACTGACTATTGAAATATAACTACAATGCCAACTTTTCCATGAACTGACAGAAAATACCAGAAGATAAGGAACCCATATGCCCTTCACTTCATGTCACACAGTTATATCATGCAAATATAAAGAAAATGACAAACTATGACCGTAAGTTATAAGCCAGAATTCAAAACTGCCTTAACAGTCAGAACTCACTCTCTACTTGACACTGACCCAAAAATCTAGTATGTTGTGCTCAATGAACATCAGAATATTGCCACAATTTATAGAGGACAGGGAAGTAAAAAGGTGGTAGAGCAAAATTAACAGACTTTGGAATCAGAAAATCTGAGTTACCAAACCCTAACTCCTTCATATGAGGGTAGCTCCACCAGTGAGACAATAATAGTATCACATTAACAAGTTTGTGGAAACGATTCAGTTAATACAAATAAAGTAATTAAAACAGAAGGTAAGCTTTAGTAAACATTAGATTATTACTATTATTCTATGACAATCATCTCAAAGTGACAATTAACATGACGTTTGTGGAAAGAAAACAAAGTCTAACAAGCCCCAACCCAAGATCATCTTGCTTACCTTTTGACAATTTTCATGTGTGAATGATATGAAAGGAAATAAATCAAAGAAAAAGCTAACAGTCAATCCTGTGTCTCAAGAGCCTGCAAAGTATGGTGACAAATACAACTGAAAGGAGCTATAGTTCCAATTTACAACATGTTATCACTTCAGAGCCGGGCACGGTGGCTCGTGTCTCTAAGCTGCAGCCTACGAAGCAGCAGGGGCTAGGGATCGCGGTTCGAGTCCTGCTCGGGGCAACACAGCGAGACCTAGTCCCAAAAAATAGCTGGGCATGGAAGCTGAGACTGGGAATTGCTTGAGTCTGTGGTACCCCGGGCAATGTGAGCCTGCAGTTCCATTGGCAAAAATAGTGAGACCGAGGCCGGGCATGGTGGCTCGTGCCTGTAAGCTTCAGCCTATGAAGCGGCCGGGGCTAGGGATCGTGGTTCGAGTCCTGCCTGGGGCCCATAGTGAGACCTAGTTCCAAAAAAATAGCTGGGCATGGTGGCGCGCGCCTGTCATCCCAGCTACCTGGGAAACTGAGGCTGGAGATTGCTTGAGTCTGTGGTACCCCGGGCAGCATGAGCCTGCGGTTCCATGGGCAAAAATAGCGAGACCTAGTCTAAAAAATAAATAAATAAATAAATAAAATAGTGAGACCTAGTCTCAAAAAAAAAAACCCATACAACATGTCATCACTTCAAATGCAAAGGTACAAAAGTTGATTTGAAATCTAAAAAAAAAAAAACAGAGCAGTGTTACCACTCTAAATAAAAGACCTGGGAATCAAAGGTGGTTGATAATATTACTTTAACATTTAATGATACTACTTTAATATATTTCCTGCATCATATAATAGTAAATTTGGCCCTTATTGATCTGTTTACTTGTACTTTTTCTTTCTTCTCAGTAAGAATAACTTCATTCCTAGGCTCTGGTGTTCTCCTGTACCCCACAGCAACATTAAGGAGCAATCAAATTGCTGGATTCAAATAACATCTGAGAAATTAGCAAGGTATCCAAAAGCAATGAACTATTGTCACTATTGTCAATATGAACACTGCATTGCTCACAGAGCCCACACAGGCAATATGGCCTAAAGGATGGCCACATTATGAGCCCACACTGTTGTGTGAGACACCTGGGATCCGATTCTGGCTCCTCTGCTTATAAGTTGCAGGACTTTGGGAACCGAAGAAGCCTGCTCCCACCCCGTAAAAGCAGTAAGTTCATCTAGCACTTAGGATTATTCAGACAAATAAAAATATAAAGTCTCAACAAATACAAATTCTGACCAAAAAAAGCACTTACAACGATCCTAAGCAATATTTAAGAGAAGGTGTACTGATGTTTCCAATTGGAAACATGTAGTTGACATACTTATGGCTACTGAACTGTACACTTAAAAGTGTTAAGATAGTGGTTACTAGAGAAGAGGATGAGTGGAGAGAGGAAGATGACAGGGTGGTGGCAGTAGCCTTTTAGTAGAAGGTGAGGTGTGAGCACATATGGAATGTAAGACTGTGCTCCCAAAATCATAGTTACATAAATGAGAGACAGATGAATAAAATTTGAGAGAAGAAAATTAAGGTGAAAATATCTGTGTATTTGCCAGGCATGGTGACTCGTGCGTGTAAGCTTCAGCCTATGAAGTGGCAGGGGCTAGGGATCGCGGTTCGAGTCCTGCTCGGGGCAACACAGCGAGACCTAGTCCCAAAAAATAGCTGGGCATGGTGGCACACGCCTGTAATCCCAGCTATCTGGAAAGCTGAGGCTGGGGATTGCTTGAGTCTGTGGTACTCTGGGCAACATGAGCCTGTGGTTCCACGGGCAAAAATAGTGAGACCTAGTCTCAAAAAAAAAAAAAAATTGTGTATTTTACCATAATCATAATCTTCTTTATAATAAAAAACATGAAAATTTTAAAGGTGAACAGAAAGATGGACAGATATAGGATAAAGCTAGTGAAACAGCAAATGTAGCATCTAACAGTGGGTATATGAAAGCTCATTTTCAACTTTTGTGTTTTAAAAAATTTTTTTTTTGATACTAGGTCTCACTATTTTTGCCCGTGGAACCAACCACAGGCTCCCATTGCCTGTGGTACCACAGACTCAAGCAATCCCCAGCCTCAGCTTCCCAGGTAGCTGGGTTACAGGTGTGCGCCACCACACCCGGCCATTTTTTAGGACTAGGTCTCGCTATGCTGTCCCCAGCAGGACTCAAACCACAATCCCTAGTCCCAGCCGCTTCATAGGCTGAGCTTACAGGCACGAGCCACCATGCCCGGGTTTGTTTGTTTTTTTTTTAATTTTTTTACAATAAAATATTAAAGGGGGAAAAAAGGTAATGCTAGCCTCTAGTAGTTTGCTTTTATTAATCTACTAGTCAGAAATAATTCAGATATTTAGTTCCTTTTATTGTGGCAGAACTTTTACAAGCATCTTTTCAATGGCCATCTCTCACTACGCCATTCCGAAACTAAAAAGCTGTTTATTTGAAAGATCTTAGCTAGTAAATACGTGTGACTTTTATTATTCTATGGTACCAATTATCAAGTAGTTTATTCTCTCCTGGAGAATACAGAAGGCTGGTCAACTCATAATGTGTGGCTGATGGCTGATGACTTGTTCAAGCAAAATAATGGGAAAGCAAGGACTGGAATGATTTGTTCCTAGCTTTACTAACCACTGCTGAAATTAGTAAGTTCCTTAACCAGAAATACTACTAGTCCCTTAACAGGTAAACTGGTGTACGGGAGCACAATGCAAACATACAAATACAGCCAGCCATCCAAGGATAGCCAATTCTTCTAGTACTGTCCCCATCCTAACCAATGATTTGCATTTTAATATGTTTAGAGGTTCAAGGGGAACTCAGATATGAAGACTAACCATTTTTAACAGATAATCCCACATCCACTGGGATGCTATTATCAGAAATACAAATAGTAACAAGCACTAGCAAGGATGTAGAAAAACTGGAACTTCTGTGTACTGCTAGTAGGAACATAAAGAGGGACAGTGACTGTGGGGAAACAACCTATCAGTCCCTCTAAAAAATTAAAAATGAAACTAACATACGATCCAGCAATCCCCCTTTCTGGGTATATATCCAAAAGAGCTGACAACAAGAGTCTCAAAGAGACATATGTTTATTCACTTTCACAGTACCATTAGTCACAATAGTTAAAACACAGAAGCAACCCAAGTGTCCATCAACAGATGGAGAAGAAATGTGGTATATACATACAAGGAAACATTATTCAGCCTTAAACAGAAAATACTCATGAGTCACTTAATGACAGGAACACATTCAGAGACTTCATCCTTGTCCGAGTCATCAGAGTGTACGCACATAAACCCAGGTGGCATGGCCTAGTGGACACCTGAGTTATACAGGTATGGACCACAGTAATACTATATGGCGTCTGTCTTTGACAAAACATGGTCAGGGCAGCGTATGACCGTACTGACATACGCTATAACATGGATGAACCTTGAGGACATGATGCTAAGCGAAATAAGTGAGTCATAGAAAGACAACTACAGAAAGACTCCACTTTCACGTGTTATCTAGAAGAGTCAAAAACTATGGAGACACAGAGCAGAATGATGGAGGCCAAGGACAGATGGAAAGCTGAAAGAGAAGTTAGGCTTTAATGGGCTGAGACCTTCAGTTTTGCAGAATGAAAAGTGTTCTGGAAATGGACGGTGGTGATGACTGTGTGTCAAGATAAATGTACTTCATATCACTGACTTGTACACTTAAAAATTGGTTAAAATGGCAAATTCTGTGTGTTACCACATTAACCAAAAAAAAAAAAAAAGGGGGGGGGGAAGAATCAGGGAACTGATGTCCACTGAAGGTCTAGGGTGCTACAGTGTGGAACAAAAAAACAAATGAGCAACCAACTCTAACTACCTCTATCTCTACCCACACAGAAAGACTACTCACTCTATCCCGCCCAGAGTAACAGATTGTTTATGTCAGCTTCAAACATTACTCCACTTCTCCAGCAGCAGTGAACTGAATCTAAACCGACCTCCTCTTTATACTAAAGATAATTCTTACCTATTTCGCAGGTTAGGACAGCTAACGTGTGAGCATGTATTTAAAGCAGTTTTAAAATGCCAAGCACCAAAGAAACAGAAATTATTACATTCATAACTGCCTTCAAATGGAAACTCAGAAGAGGCACTGACAACATAAAACTTCACCAACACCTCACCCATGCTTCATTCTCTTTGAAAGTCCCATCACCACTAAAATCGCACTTTTCCTGTTTTTGTGATCAACTGAAGGGCAGCCTGGGGAGGAGGGGGTGAGGGGCGGGAGCCGTCAAGCCAAAGTGTTTCATGTAACCACCCCAAACGCAAGCGAATACTATTTTACACGTCCTGGGGTAATTCCATTTTCGTGCCCCCCAACGTGGGCCCGCGGCGCCCGGGAACTACACTTCCCACAAAGCGCCGAGGCGAACCGGGCGGCGGGCGGGGCCGCCCGGGATTCGGGGTGACCACCGCTCTCCCCCGAACGTGGACCGCCGTGCCCCGGAAAATGGCAACGCCGAGGGGTCGAGCGTGCTCGGACGCTCCTTTCTGAAAGCCCTGTCACCCTGGGGTCCTCCGGCGCCTAGCGCCGAGGCCGTCTCCGCCCTCCCGTCCTTCCTGCTCCACCTGAGGGTCACCGCCTATTCTTGACCTTTCGAGTGATTTCTGAGGCGTCACCGAAAGGCACCTTCTCGCCTTCCCTGAAAGCGCCAGGACTTGAACCCGCCCAGCGGGTCGGGGCCCGGGGCCCGGGGCCCGCGGGGTCAGACAGGACAGGACGGACGGACGCGGCTCGCCACCCAGGGGCTCCGCGGCCTCGGCAGGGCGGGCTGGGGGCTGGGCTCCCCGCACGCACCCCGCGGCCGGGGCGGACCGCGGGGCAGAGGTGGCTCCGCCCGGAGCTCCGGTTTCAATTTCGCAACGTGACGGTGCAGACCTGAGGCCTACAAACGCCGCCGGCAGCGGCGGCAGCCGGGGCCCCGCCCGCTCGCCCGCAGGCCCGAGCGCCCCAGCCCCCCGAGCGCTGCGGCCGCCGCCGCCCGCCCACCGGGCCCCGCAGCGGGCGCCGCGCGCCCCAGCCCTCCCGCCGGCCCCGGCCCCGGCCCCGGCCTCCAGCCCGGCCAGCGCCTCGCCGGCTCCGGCTCGCGGCCCCAGGCGCGCCGTGGCACTTACTCAGCTCGTCCTGGGAGGCGGCGGAGGCGGCGGCCGCAGCCATGTTGCGCCGGGGAGGGAGGGAGGGGCCGGAGGGGGAGGGCGCGGACGGGCGGCGCGGGGGGCTCACGGCTGGCGGGGCGGCGGGGGCCGGCAGCGAGCGCTGGGCGCTGGGCGCGGGCCGCGCGACACCCACGCAGCCCGCCCGGCGCCGCGGTCGCCGCCTGCGTCCTCCGCGCAGCACGCGTCGCTCTCGCCGTCCCCCGCGAGCCGGCGGCTCCGGCGCTCCCGCAGCCTCGCGCCCCCGCGGAGCCGCCGCCGTCCGTCGGCCGCGACCCGGTGCGCCCGGCCCGCGCGGCGGCTCTGCGGCTCGGCGCCGCGCTCGCCCAACTCACGCCGGTTTTATATTTAGAAAGAGCTGAGCCATCCTCCCAGCGGCCCCCCCGCCGGGCCCCTCGCGCGCCCGCCCGCCCGCCCGCGCTCGCTCGCTCGCTCGCGGCTCGTCCTGCCCACCTGCCGCCGCCCGCCCCGCGAGCGCTCCCCGCGCCGACCCGGCACGCGGCGGCCTGCGCGGGCGGCTCGGCCTAGCCGCCCGGCCGCGCGCGGCCGCCGGGGGGCCGCAGCGCGGGGCGGACGCGTGGGCCTCTGACCTGAGTCCGAGCCGGTCTCCATGCCGGCGGTGCTGCGCTCGGCGCCGCGAGGGGGGCTCCCGAGGCGAGGCGTCCGGCGGGCTCGGCCCTGAGGAGCCGCGCGCCGCGAGGGGCTGGCCCGAGCTGGCCCGGCTGCCCCGGCTGAGGAGATCCTCGAGGCGGGGCCGCGGCTCCCTTTGGGAAGGTCTGAGGCTGTCACGCCGGCCGATGTCCGACCTGAAGAAACACGCCTGTCCAGAGGAAGAGACGTGGACTCGGGAAAGTGGAGCCGGGTTCTAGGCGGCGGGAGGAAGCCCCGCCCTGCGCCTCCCGCCGAACTTCTCGGCCCCGGCGCTGACTCAGTCCCAGTCCCAGGCGAGCCCCGCGCCGCGGACCGCTCGGGAGTTGCTCCCCGGGCGCCTTCGCCTCGGCGCTGCCGACGTGGACGCGCCGGCTGCTCTCAGGAACCCGACCACCGAGGGGAGAAAAATGACGGCCAAGCCCCACTGAAAGTTCAAAGAGTCGAGGGGTTCCAGTTCAAGGAGCTGCCTCCGAGAGTGTTCCAAGATTGCTGTTATTCAAGACGTCCACACCCTTCGCTACCCCGAGTGACTTAAGACACCGCTTTAAACGACATACTGGAGTTTTTGTCCCTGAGGTTGGACACGCGGAAAACACTGGCAAAATAGAATTCATGTGGACGGGTTGCGTAACTGCTGTACTTTCGGTGATGGTACTGTCATATAATAAATTCGGTACAAGATCGGGTACCTCTCTTTAGGAAGAAGTCGGGGTCCTAAATGGGTTAAATGGCATTATTCCTCACAGCGGAGATCTCTAAAATCCTACTTCGTGCCTTCAGGAATGAACATACTCCAGAAGTAAAGTAGGCTAGGACAAGGCACTTACATAACATTAAAAACATTTTTTTGGCTTTTTTTATAGAAATACCTGATTTTTGTTAAAAAAAAAATTTTTTGCAAATGTTTCAGTATCTTCAAATTAAATGGAAATGCCCTCCTCCCACCCCTACCCCGCCTTCCCACACTCAGAGAAAAACAGGTACAGGTACAGATGAAAGCTCATTCTCCAATCCTCATCTCCACACATAAACAACCCCAAATACAATTTAAATGGGGAGGGACCCATATTCAAAGCATGGAGATTAAAATAAAATTTCCATCCATAAACATGCTATGTTAATTCTAAAAGCTCTCCACCACCTCTCTTTTTGGTGGATGGTTTCATTGAACATTGTTTACCAATCCTTTTTTGAGAACATTTTGGCTCTTTTTCATTTGCTATTGACTATAAAAATCACTGCTTAATGGAGCTATTTACAAAGGCTACACCACAAAAGTGAACAAAGTAAAGGTTCTCTATCTCCCTGCCCACCACCCTACTCCCTGTAATTATTCCTGTTTACCTTAAGGCACAAACAACGTTTCCTGGAGGTGTATATGAATATATAGTGTGGTTGCACCAAAGAAGATTTATATGAGCACATAGTGTGGCTGTACCAACGACTGGTTTAGGAAGACTTTGACTTCCCTTAACCTCACAAAGATCCTTCTAAAGTCACCAAAAATAGAGAATGTAGTTTAAAAAAAAAAAAAAAGCACAGTTTGGTCAGGGCACGGTGGCTCTTGCCTGTAAGCTTCAGCCTATCAAGCGGCCGGGGCTAGGGATTGCGGTTCGAGTCCCGCCTGGGGCCCGTAGCGAGACCTAGTTCCAAAAAATAGCTGGGTGTGGTGGTGCACGCCTGTAATCCCAGCTACCTGGGAAGCTGAGGCTGGGGACTGCTTGATTCTGTCCCACCTGGGGCAACGAGAGCCTGCGGTTCCATGGGCAAAAATAGCGAGACCTAGTCTCAAAAAAAAAAAAAAAAAAACACACAGTTTGTTAGTAGTTTTAACTTACAGATGATCAGTTAGCAACTCATGAGTTCTTTTTTATGTAGAAATTTCACAGTCCAAATCAAGTATGTTTATACTATATTTTTGCTCCATTTGATAAAAGTGGAACCTTATTATGTGTATTATGTAATTTCATCCTTTCCCCAAACACTGTGTACTAGGTATTCATTTGTATCAGTAAGAACAATAGCTAAAGTCAGTTGTGCCAGGCACTGTCTAGTGTTTTACATGGATAGATTCATCTAATTCTCTCTACAATCTTAAATAGGGAATTTTATAACATACCCCAAGGGCCACAAGCTAGAAAGTGGGGCAAAAGGGATTTGAATCCAAACTGTGGATGTGGAGTTTTCATTCTTACCACTATGATCTATGTAAATAGAAGCACCTCATTCTTTTACATGTCTGCATTCTAAGTACATAACAAAATTTATTTAACCATTTCTCTATCGATGAGCATTTAATTTGTTTAAGATTTTTTCCTATTGCAAACAATGCTACAGTAAAGCACCTTATACAGGTATCTTTGTGAAGGCACATATTTCCATATATAGATAGGGAATTGTTAATGAAAACAAAGATGCCTTTAACATCTCATTATATACAGCAGTTTATAGTAGCTCACAGAGCTGTTTCTAATCAATATTGTCTAAACCTCTAAGCTTGTTCACAGTGGCTTCTCCCTTCAAACTACTTGTAGTTGATTTTTCTCACTAAACAGCTTCATGTACTTGCTAAACATTTGGGTTTTTAACAGTGCCTTTGAGAAACTTCCTACCTAGAATTTACTTCAACTTTCAAAAACACGCAAGAAGGAACTGGGAGCATGGGTGAACAGGGGACAGAGAAGAGGTCCACTGAAAACCCAAAATAAGATATCACAAAATCCAGCCGGGCATGGGGGTGCATGTCTGTAAGCAGCAGCCTAGGAAGCCATGGCGGGGACCTAGTCCTGCCTGCCGGGGCGTTTAACAAGACCTAGTTCCAAAAATATAGCTGGGCATGGTGGCACGCGTAATCCCAGCTACCTGGGAAGCAGAGGCTAGGGATTGCTTGAGTCTGCGGTGCCCTGGGCAACATGAGTCTGCAGCTCCACAGGCAAAAATAGTAAAACCTAGTCTCAAAAAAAAAGATATCACAAAATTCAGCCGGGTACGGTGGTGTGTGCCTGTAAACGACAGTTTATGGAGTCATGGCGGGGGTCTGGGGATTGCAGTTTGAGTCCCTCCCCCCAAGGCAACACAGCCAAAAATAGCTGGGCGTGGTGGCATGCACCTGCACCCTAGCTACCTGGGAAGCTGAGGCTGGGGATTGCTTGAATCTGGGGTACCCCCGGCAACGTGAGCCTGCGGTTCCACAAGCAAAAATAGCGAGACCTAGTCTCAAAAAAAAAAAAAAAAAAATCACAAAATCCAAACACTGAAAGCTACATTTTTTACTCCTTTGCAGTCCCCTTCCCCTCTTTTGGTCCTTGGTTAGTCACCCTAAATGTAAGCAGTCTTTTTGTTTGTGTTTTTTTAATAATCTTTTATTTTCTAATGTTCATACAACATTGAAAGCACAGTTCTATTAAAGTAAATAATCTTGTTTTCAGTGTTGAAGTAAATTAGAAGCAGAATACTAGCACTCTTCATATGGGTGACAGAAGTGCTAGCAAACACCCTAAAAACAAGGGGGAAACAGGAAAACTACCAAAAGCAGCTATGAAAACTAAAAAAGTAAAGCATTCTGAAATTATCTATACGGTATAAAAATCATCCCCTAACCTATAGGCGCTGAAATAAATTCATTTGACTGGCTAATACAATGTTCATGGTGCAAGGCCCAACTTGAAGAAATGGTAAAATATGCCCATACATCAGCATCAAAAAAACAAAGTATGGAGTATATTTTAACCCACCTTTTCATTCTTACATTCAACTTTAGGTTCCTAAAGACATTAATGGTAAAATATATAGCAAGTTCAAGCCAAACATGGTGGCTCATGCCTGTAAGCTTCAGCCTATGAATCGGCCGGGGCTAGGGATCGAGGTTCAAGTCCGCCTGGGGCCCGAAGCAAGACCTAGTTCCAAAAAATAGCTGGGTGTGGTGGCATGCACCTGTAATCCCAGCTACCTGGGAAGCTGAGGCTGGGGATTGCTTGAGTCTGTGGTACCCTGGGCAATGTGAGCCTGCGGTTCCACGGGCAAAAATAGCGAGACCTAGTCTCAAAGAAAAAAAAAAAAGTCAGCTAACCCCAAATGATTAATGACTCATTCTCAAAAGTGTTGCTCACAAGTCAAAATACTATATAAATAAGTCTCATACAGTATTCGTTTCGGCTGCTAAAAAAGTCAGGGTCTGAGTTCAAGCTGCCAGGAGCCAACAACACTATTGATCTTCATCTCCACTCTTTTCATTTGGTTATTGATTAAAGTCATACCTCACTGCACATAAATCCATGCCATGACTCAAAACATTCTACTTTCTAAAACAAAACTCAGAAACATGATTTCTAACCACTATATAGCATCTTCTCAGTTTTACTCTCTGAGAGTGGATTTACAGTGTATTTTAGATCCTACTGTGTCAGTTCTAACTGCTCTTTGCTACCCCATGCCCTCTCATAAATATTATTTGCTCCAGTCTTAGCCTAAACCCCAAAGCTAGTGAATTCTCACTAGCACCTTCAAACCTTTCCTTGTTTCTCTCCTACAGTGCCACGCCATTCCCACTGTTGGACAAATCCCATCATTCACTTTATTTTTCCCCCCCAAATAACACTGGGAAAAGACCAAGAACTAATCTAATTTATTACTACAAACTACATTTTAGAAAATGAGGCAGGTTTCTTCTTAGGAATAAGAACTATCTCTATATCTGAAGATCTTATACCTGCTGATTTCCTTTGGTCCCTTCAGAGATTTTTTTTTTTTTTTTGAGACTAGGTCTCGCTATTTTTGCCCATGGAAGCGCAGGCTCACATTGCCTGAGGTACCACGGACTCAAGCAATCCCCAGCCTCAGCTTCCCAGGTAGCTGGGATTACAGGTGCACGCCACTACACCCAGCTATATTTTGGGACTAGGTCTTGCTGTGTTGCCCCAAACGGGACTCAAACCATGATCCCTAGGCCCAGTCACTGCATAGGCTGAAACTTACAGGCACGAGTCACCCAGCCCGGCTACCTTCAGAGATTTTTTTGTTCCTATTTCCCTAAAGGAATTTTGAAAACAATATAATCCATTCACATGTTTTTAGGTTGACATCTGAAATTCTCCCTCATAATTTAAATAATTGAAAAAAGAGAAAGTTTAACAATAAGTTCTAGTATAAAAATTAGCATTTTGCAAGACCGTCTATCACTTTTTAAAATATATTTATGGAATTTTAAAATGTCCCAGTTAATATACTAATGTGATACTTACCATAGTATATTAAAAATCACATTCCCAATCTCTTACTACTGAGAAATTTTATACAATCACAATTTTTTTCTTTGAACATGTATTTAAATTTGCCTCTCCCACAATAATTCCTACAAATGCAAATAGTTATTATTCTATTTATGCAAATAAGTCTTATACTTCACTTTATCATCTTTTTCCCACAAATATATGTACATAAACCAAAATTTTTTTACAATTATCTACAGCTATGTAAAAATTATTATGGCTAAGTAATCATAATTAGTAATTTATCAAATAACTTATTGAAATCATATCTCATAATTAACTTAGCAAAAATATTACAAAATATTACAGAAAAATATTACAAAAATATTAAAACTTTTTTAAGCCTTCTAGTAGCAGTAATTAGCAGGTAATTTATGTTACAATTTTTGAGTTAATAAACATAAAACATTTTATTGGAAATGCATCTTTAATGAAAAGGACAAAGGCTTTTTTGTGACAACAGAAAGGACACCCAGTCATTGCAATTCACTTCCTTGTTATCGAATTTGATATAGATTATCCCTTAGATTGTCACTTGGAAGCTTTCAATACACTGGACATGGCTGAGAGCTGTAAACTGCTTTCATAAAGTTAGAGGAGGGTCATAGTGAAACAGGACATTTTGATTTTATAGGTGTACTATAAAGATGTACTGTAGGTATACTATAAAGCAATTAGGAGGAAAGAGATATATGATTTAGAGATTGATACCATGAATCCTAAGAAAATCTCCA
The DNA here is from genome assembly GCA_004024945.1 of Uropsilus gracilis. NCBI lineage: Eukaryota > Metazoa > Chordata > Mammalia > Eulipotyphla > Talpidae > Uropsilus > Uropsilus gracilis. Next base: position 36,498 of record PVHY01013363.1, read on the forward strand.
TGTAGTCTCAGGGTGCCCTTGGTTCAGAACAATGCATTTTCAGTGTTCTTTCTTCCTACCCTATTGTGTTCATAATCTGTCCTTGGCAAATAAAAAAGATCCTACCCAGTCCTACTCTTCACATTCTCACAGTCAAACTGCACCAGTGTTTCTCTTTTCCCACTGGACTCCCCTGAAACTAGCCAACTATAGTCTCTAGTGGATACTTTTTCATCCCAACCTTACTTGAACAACTGACTCCACCCTCCTTTTCAAAACAGTCCTGTTTTCCTTACCATGCTTTTTCCTGACTCCTTTATACTTATCAGTTACATTCACTGCCTTCCCTTTTCCTACCACCCCTTTAAACTCAGTCACCAACCATTTCCTTGGGTCTAGTCACCAACTATTTCTCATCCTACCCACCTTTGCTGCAATCACCACTCCTGCATCCTCCATTACTAAGTGACTCTTCCATTTCTCTCTCCAGTTAAGTCTCTTGGACAGCTCCACCAAGATGTCTGACATATTCTTCAAACTCACTGCATCAACCACTGTATGTGGAACCAGCATTTTGTTAACCAAACCAGAGAGCTGGGAGCAGTCTATAACTCCATCTTCTCCCTCACTTTACTCACTACCTGCATCGTCCATGAGTAGTATCACTGATGCATGTAAGTACAAAAATATCTGTAGAACACTGTAGTCTGCTTGCTAAACAAGCAGGCTTCATGAGGATAGTTCCCAGGATCTCTGCAACAAACCTTGAAGCTTGCCACCAACCCCACACGCCACCTCCACCCTCCCCCCATCCACACACACACAACTGCAACCAGATGATTCAGCAACAACACAATTTTTTGTTTCTGGACATTGTGAAGTAAGAGCTCTGAGCCCCAAATTGTGATTCAATGTTGTTAAAATTAAAAGAAACTATCAGTTGAAATAATAGGTAAGAGGTAAATAATGTTGGCATAAATTCTTTGAGAATCCAAAAGTACTCTAGTGTCTAACATTTCTAAAAAAAAAAGGAGGGGGGAGAGATGATTAGAAAGACCTACAATCTGGTCACCAGAAGAATAACACATTAACTCTTTTTTCTTTCTTTCTTTTTTTTATTTTGAGACTAGATCTTGCTATTTATGCCCATGGAACCACAGGCTTTTGTTGCCCGAGGTACCACAGACTCAAGCAATCCCCAGACTCAGCTTCCCAGGTAGCTGGGATTACAGGTGCACGCCACTACACCCAGCTATTTTTTTTTTTTTTTTTTTTTTTTTTTTTTTTTTTTTTTTTTTTTTTTTTTTTTTTTGGAATTAAGTCTTACTACTTGCCCCCGGTGGGACTTGAACTACGATCCCTGACCCTGGCTGTGGCTTCCTAGGCTGCCACTTTCAGGCATGCGCCACCATGCCCGGTCAACAAATTAACTGTTTTTTTGTTTTTGTTTTTGTTTTTGAGACTAGGTCTTGCTACTTTTGCCCGTGGAACCGCAGGCTGTCCTTGCCCGGAGCACCACAGACTCAAGCAATCCCAAGCCTCAGCTTCCCAGGTAGCTGGGATTATAGGCGTGCGCCACCACGCACAGCTATTTTTTTGGAACTAGGTCTCACTACGGACCCCAGGCGGGACTCGAACCACGATCCCTGGCCCGGGCCACTTCATAGGCTGAAGCTTACAGGCACGAGCCACCGTGCCGGCTAACAAATTAACTCTTAAGGGGCAAGGTCATGGTTAAATTTCAAATCTGTACATGCTCCATTTCTCTTTTTTTTTTTTTTTTTTGAGACTAGGTCTTGCTATTTTTTGCCCATGGGACCGCAGGCTCTTGTTGCCCAGGCTACCACAGATTCAAGAAATCCCCAGCCTCAGCTTCCCAGGTAGCTGGGATTACAGGCGTGTGCCACCAGGCCCAGCTATTTTTTTGGAACTAGGTCTCCCTACGGGCCCCAGGCAGGACTCAAACCATGATCCCTAGCCCCGGCCACTTCATAAGTTGAAGCTTACAGGCATGAGCCACCGTGCCCGGCCTGAATGCTCCATTTCTTGTTGTAATTATGACTTTTTTCGTGTTTAAGAAGAACCAAGAAGCTTAGGTAATTGAAATAGCTGATTCAGACTATAAATGAATTATTCTTATCTTACTCAGTATAAATGAATTCATACTATATTATTATTATTTTGAATGGCTCTCAGACCTATATAAATTAAAGTCACTTCTGATATAGCTGATCTAAATACAAAACAAAGTTTAATTTCATTGATACTATCAAAATTAAAATCCTGGAATGGAAGATCTGATTGATTTGGCTTGGATTATTTTATCCACTCTGTCCTGGGGAGTGGGTAACATTAATAGAAAAGGGGAGATGGAAAAGTTCAACAATAGACAAGCAACAGCAATCATATCTCCTCTGTCAATATTCATTCTCCGTAAAATGGCTTTAATCTTTCACTTCCTCTCTACATTTTTCCTTAATCCATTTTTTTAAAGACATCATTTGGTAGAAAAAAAAGTCCTCAGCATTATTTCTATGCTTCCTGATATCTCACTTCAAGTTACCCTGATAAAAGATCACTACCATTATTCTCAACATTTACCAATAATTAATTTCTCCTAACAAATATTTTTCAAAATGAGATAAAATTGATTTATAACATTGTGTTAGTTTTTGGTGTATGACAATGATTAAGTATATGCATGTTCTGTGATCACCATAGTAAGTTTAGTTAACATCCATCAAACACAGTTACAATCATTTTCCTGTGATGAGCATTTTTAAGATGCATTCTCTTACCAACTTTCAAATATATAGTATAATATTCTAACTGTAGTCACCAATCTATACATTACATCCTGAACTTTACTATCTTAAAACTGGAACCTGTTGGCCTCCTGCAAACATTTCTCCTTCCCCCCTCCCATATGTACACTTAGTGGTTTTTAATACAGTTAGCCTCACTGACATCTTTCAAACATCAAACATTTCTCACAGCTCTATTTTCTCATTATTCTTGTTTCATTTTTCTTCAGGATGGTAGGCTTTCTATAGTCTACCAGATTCCATCAACATGCTCCCATAGGTATACCTTATTGGCAAATTTGTCCTATAAGGGGTTAAGTAGTAAATATCTATCCACCTAGAGGAGGACTGTGTTTCAATAAATCTTTATTTAGGAAAGCAGGAGGCAGTGGGTGAGACTGGAACTGAAGGTGAATTCTCTTTTAGGAACTTCTCCAGAAACGGATTTAGGGAGGGACAATTAAGATGGCTGGGATAGAATTCTAAATGGAAAATAACTGGCCGGGCATGGTAGCTCGTGCCTGTAAGCTTCAACCTATGAAGCAGCTGGGGCTAGGGATCACGGTTCAAGCCCCGCCTGGGGCCCATAGAGAAACCTAGTTCCAAAAAAATAGCTGGGTGTGGTGGTGCACGCCTGTAATCCCAGCTACCTGGGAAGCTGAGGCTGGGGATTGTTTGAATCTGTGGTAGCCCGTGCAATGAGAGACTGAGGTTTCACGGGCAAAAGCAGCGAGACCTAGTCTCAAAAAAAAAAAAAAAAGGGAAATAACTTCTCATGATTTTGCTCAGTTTTATTCTGCCTTTCCACAATGCCTTGTTCCTTTCAGCTCAGCTTGTGCCACTAGTACACCAAGGGAGAGTTATTTCATTACATTAGTAAGATTAAAAATTTTTGTTAAAGAAAATCCATTTGAGGGCCGGGCACGGTGGCTTGTGCCTGTGAGCTTCAGCCCATGAAGTGGCCAGGGCTAGGGATCGCGGTTCAAGTCCCGCCTGGGGCCCGTAGTGAGACCTAGTTCCAAAAAAATAGCTGGGCATGGTGGCACGCGCCTGTAATCCCAGCTACCTGGGAAGCTGAGGATGGGGATTGCTTGAGTCTGTGGAACCCCGGGCAACGAGAGTTCCCAGTTCCACAGGCAAAAACAGCGAGACCTAGTTGCAAAAAAAAAAAGGAAAAGAAAAGAAAAAGAAAATCCATTTGAAGAAATTGACCATTATGTTTTCCAATATCTTTTTCCCAAAAAATAGCTTTTACTAGAATGTGGTTTCAGGAAAAAATTTGAATCTTAGAAACTTCTATGTTTTCTTATGAGACAATAGGAGTAAAGGGATTCATTATGATTCTTTTTTTTTAATGGCTATTAGTCTCCAGTTGAATTAAATTCTCATACCATATTCAATTCCACTGGTAAATATAAAGGAAATAACAAAAGGAAGACAACTATTTGGCAGCGATTGCCATATTCCAGATGGAAATAATAATAGAGATGGCAAGTTGAATTTCAAATTCAAGGGATGATGCAAAGGCAGATTGGATGCAGGGATTTAGCGGTAGGGAGTTCAATTATGAGGTTTCCAGTTTAGAGATGTGACAGCTTATTTACTGTCAGAGGAATAGGTTTGGAAACAACAGAAAAGCTAAAATGGTGGGTTTTGAATATGTTGGGTTTTCTAAACAAACTTTATTATCTCTCCCCTCCCATCCATCTCTCAAAAAGTGCAGAGTTGTCTTGTAACAGGAGTGATAAGGAAGAACAAAGGTTGTTGCAGTAGAGACAAAAATCCAAGTTGTAAAGCAAATAAGGACACACCCAGCTGATGTCCAAGCAAAGTGAACACTTGACAGGCTCAAAAAAGCATTTGAGTGGGGGCAGAGAAGGAGGGGGGAAAAAGCATTTCACCACATGCCAGTCTGCCCCTGTCCCTTGTTCTCAAACCATCAGGACCCAGCCTCTGGGACCTTTGGGGGAGAACTGGCATGCAATGTTGGGAAATCAGCCAGCTCCAAGGAGGAGTATGTGCAGCAGCCACAAGGACTGAGGGAAAGCAGGGACAATATGAATGTGTGTGTTTTATGGGAGTTCAGTGTTTGAACTCAGTCTCAAAGAGTCTTTTCATTCCAACCCTACTCAGAGAGATACCTGTATCTCTGCAGATTAGCTCTGGAACAGGATGAGGCCAATAACTATAAGGGGGAAGATTTATAGGCAGCCAAAATTATTACTACTATGTAACAAAGAGAAAACTGCTGAAACCCAGATGCACTTTACCCCAGCCTAAAAGATGCTTTGTCTCAAAATCCTCAGACTTGAGGGGGGGAGGGATCTCTCTGTTCCTAAATCCCATGCTTCTGTGCATTCCTCCTAGGCTGTCCCAACCTTTCTTTTTTTTTTTTTTTTTT
>PVHY01013364.1:0-41580 GCA_004024945.1 Uropsilus gracilis
AAAAAGAGCTAATTCTGCAAGTGGTGCTTGAATAGCAGGCACCTGCCTCCTTCCAAACCAGTTATACTGATAAAATTATTGGAGTTGAAAATAGAGTATACAAAGATCTGTTTTTCTGAACCCCATGTGCTATCCCCTTAGAAATAACCAGACTGTAATATAATTAGGAAAGTGTTTATTCCAGAATAGGGGTCACAACTCGAGGCCACAGTAAGGGGCAGCCCCCAGGTGTACCATGTCCCAGGACACCCCTACCCCGAGATGGGGTACAGGGGAGTGGTCTCATTAAATCTAGCTCATTTCTTTGGAATTTTGATTTGGTTGATAGGACTTTTCTGTAACAATCTGCTGAGATGGTTCCTGATGTCTTTCTCAGTCAGCCATAGGAAAGAACAAGGAGTTGATGTTCTGCCTTCATTCTGATAAGGAGAACTCAGAGAGTGATATTTTTTTCAAGTCTGTCAGTTCAGGCAGTTGAATGAGGTAGTTTTACTCTTTGCCTGGAGACTGATCCCAGTGAGACCAAATGGAGTCTGTTTGTTTCCAAATGGGTTGCACTGGGCAAACCATTTGAAGATACTGCCTAAATTAATGCATTTAGTTGGACTGGGAGAATTGTCAGGATTTTTCATAGTAACATTTTGAAAATTGCAAAAAAAAAATTGTTCTCTTCAGTGTAAAACAGTCAAATGTCCATGAATAGAATTAACTTCAGCATGAGCAAATGTTAGGCAGGGGGGAAGGTGAATGAAACTCGGATGAAAATGGTTACAGTCCAGGTCAGCCTGACTTGGCCTGTCACTGGTTCTGCTAATAAAATGTCCCTGGCGCACACCAATCCACTTAGTTGTTAAAGCAACTTTCCTGCTCCAACAGCCATGGAGATTCATGGCATAGACCCCACAGGCTGCAAAGAACTACACCACCGTTCATTCTTGTCTCTCAGGAAAGAGGGGAAAGGTGATCTTCTCTTCAGATAAGGTTGAATGTCCCCTGGCATGGTCCTCACCAATGGGGTGGAGTCATAAGCCTCACCAAGAACACAAGGGGTCATTGATCTGGTATGTCTACATGGGGGTTGGCACAACATCACCCGGCAAAGGAGATAAGGGGATGGGAATGCAGAACTGACTCAAGGCCATGGTGGTGAGGCTTTGCCCATATCTGGGCAGGTGTTGTTCCAATTGGAGAAATCCCCCGGACTCTTGCGGGTGCAAGGTTTTCCTTATCTGGAAAAGGAGACTTGCTGGGGAAGAACAGGTTAGTCTTGGTATTGCTGAGGGGTTATACATTATCTGGTTTAACCAGCAAGGCTGGAAGACAGAAGGTGGTTAGACATGGTTAACAGCTAAGCGATGGGTAGAAAGATTACAGGCCTAGTTTGGGGATGGGTTTCAGCCTCAGGGGCTGATTTCACCAGTGTTCTTTCTAAAATCCTTTACTTGTACACTATCTTTAGCCAACATTTTAAATTCATTAAAATATCAAGAATACTGTGTCTTTCCACATAATGTAAACTTATTCGTATGGAGTAGTTGCAGTCTGAACTACTAGAATAAAGCTGTTTTATTTAGTTTTTCTTTTTCTTTAATATTTATTGAGGTTAAGTTAACATCACTCATATTAGTTGAGGTGTGCAATATAATAATAGGATGTTTGTATATATTATGAAGTGATTATCACAATAATTCTTTTTAGATTTTTTATGAATCACATACATATATATGTTTATTTTTTACATCAGTGTAGAACAAAGTTTTTGAGAAATAAGTTTCCTTTAGTATCTATGTGCTCTACACATCACTGGTCCCAAGGATCATCTACCAACAAAAACAGGTGACAGGAAGACATTGTCCCACAGTCACACATGTTCAGAAAAGGCCAATCTTGTGCCTCCACTTCAAGATTCATGTGGCACAATTGGTATATTAAAGACTCTGACAAGTCCTGCAGAAAGGACATCTGTTTCAATTTGTGTGACCCAGAATTTTCCAAACTCTTTTGAATACAACCATTGTTTATGCACAAGCTATTTTTAGTGTTATTCTTTCAGAACCTCCCCAATGTGAGCAGATGGCAGTGGAGGATTGAGGGAGGAGCCCATCAAAGAGAAGCAAAAGGCCACAGCAAAGGTCTCTGGTGATTCTGTGTGGTTCTGACTTAAAGTGGAGACTGAAGGATAGAAGATGAATTCAGAAACATCTTAAAGAGGCCATGATGACCGGGCATGGTGGCGCATCCTGTAAGCGGCAACCTAGGAAGCCACAGCGGAGTCAGGTTTCATGGTTCAAGTCCCACTTAGGGCAACATAGCGAGACCTAGTTCCAAAAAACAGCTGGGTGTGGTAGTGCATGCCTGTAATCCCAGCTACCTGGGAAGCTGAGACTGGGGATTGCTTGAGTCCGTGATACCCTGGGCAATGTGAGCCTGCGGTTCCACAGGCAAAAATAGCAAGACCGAGTCTCAAAAAAAAAAAAAGAAAAAGAGGCCATGATGCCATAAGGGTAGAATTCTATTTGTGATGAGGGTTGAGGCCAGGATTTTTGCAGCAGGGTGACTAGGAGAAAGGAAATAGGGAGGCAGGGAGGCTAGGGTAGGTCTGAGGAGTTTGCCACTCATGTTCCTGCCATGCAGAAGTGGTAGAGGAGAGCCCGACTGGAACTGTGGTAGCTCAGTGTGAGTTGACCACAGAACAAAGCCTCCTTGTTCTCTTCTCACAGCAGAGAGGGAAAAATTCCTTGGTTCTTTCAATGGGTTCCTCAGAAAACCAGTCACCATGCATCTGCTGCTCTGGTTTATAGTCAACTCTACTACTAATAATATTGACTGCTAACTAGCACAGGCTGAGGTGGTTAAGGAATTTCTCTGCGCATGTGCTTGTGTACTGGGGGTGACCCAAGGTGACGGGTGGTGTTTATGGAAAGCATGCTGGGTGTGTGGGGGGGTGTGTCTGCTGGGTCAGCGCTTTGTTTGACAGCAGGATGCTGACAATGAGTGAAGAGTGTTCAGTGGATGATGAGACTCTTGATTTTGTCGTGAAAAAGCAAGTGAGTCAGGGAGTCTGAGCTGGGTCAAGGGGATGGGTGAGAACAAAACTGTCAAAGGAAAAATAAAATCTGCTTGTCCCTCTTTGGCCCTGGCAAGGGAGATGAAAAGAGATCTGAAGATGCCTGTCATCAAGCCCTGAAAAATGCCCACTTCTCTTGGGATCCAGGTCCCAGCCTGCCCTCTAGACAATGGCCATTGTCACCAACTGCTGGTCACAGTCCATGGTGCAGTATCTTCCTCCTTGAATAATCAGCCTTTCCACTTGGTCTGATCTGAAGAAGATTCTTCCCGGACCACTTGATAAAGAATATCTGCTTTTGAGCAAAGTACCATCTCAGCAAAATAACATCTTAGTCAAATAAGTGTTTTGGGCTAATCTGGTTCCAGACTGGAGCTTGTGGTTTCAATCCTCAATGGCCTGCTGGGGCAAGTGCGACCACCATCACCCATTTATTTGGCCAGGACAGCTCAGGAACCCACAAGTTCTCAGTCTCCCATGGGGAGTGGGGTGGTAAGAATGGGGCAGCCAGAGGCCTTTGGTTTCAGCTCTGTGAGCTACAGTCCTGACACCACAGTGCTTCATCCCCCTTCCAACCTGTGCTGACTCCACGCCCTCTGTCCTTCCATTGCAACCGCCTGGGGGTCAGAAATTCCATCCGGGCATCTGAACACAGGCTGCCCCTGGATAAGCTCTGAAAGTCCTGATAAACACATGCCAGATAAAAGTGAAGTTTGGAGAGGACATAGTTGAGTTTCACCCCTGCAGCCTCAGGCTCTGAGACCAGGGGTTTATGAGATCAGATTGAATACCTGTGCTCTTGATTACAAACCAGGAATTCTTTGTAAAGGGGGAACAAAGACCAGCATCTTCCAAAGGCTGTTTTGTGAGGATTCTGCTTACTGTATTTCATTGATATATGTATATTTTTTTGAGGCTAGGTCTCGCTATTTTTGCCCATGGAACGGCAGGCTCCCATTGCCTGTGGTACCACAGATTCAAGCGATCCCCACCCTCAGCTTCCCAGGTAGCTGGGATTACAGGCGTGTGCCACCATGCCCAGCTATTTTTGGGGGAAACTAGAGCTCACTATGTTGCCCTGGGTGGGATTCAAACCATGATCCCTTGCCCCAGCCACTTTATAGGCTGAAGCTTACAGGAATAAGCCACCATGCCTGGCTACTGTATTTCATTGATGGTGAGAATTTTCTAAAACTTGAACTCAGACACTCGCAAAGGAGGAGACTGATCATTACACAAGGAGCTGGGGGTGCTGGGGGTGGCTCCTGGGGTGTCACACATACTCATCAATACCCCTCCCCAGCAGATTTGCTATTGCCCAGTGACTCAGGAGACCAATGTTCCTTGCATTGGTGAGGGCAAAGTGAGGGCAAAGAACTGAGTCCTACAGCCAGGTCCTGTGGTCCTGCTTGCTCTTTTCTCCCACGTGGGTCTCTAGCAGTCAGCCCCCTAGCACTTGAGGTACCTCTGACCATCTGACCATCTCCTTCTAGTCCTGAGCTAATACCATGTCAGGGGACATAGGGAATGTCCCCCATCTTACTTCTCTGACCTAGAGGAGTTTCTCAATCTGATTGTTGCCTGAGAGAAGACTCTAGCCAAGTCCCTCTTAATGCTTCCCTGTCCTCTGCAAACTTTGGGAGGCTTGCCCAGGGTGAGGCACAGTCACTCTCACAGGACTGTTCCATTCCCAGACCATTAGCTCATATTTATTTTTGACTTATTAATCCAAGTTTGAACAATGGGATTCTTTTAATTTTTTTGTCATAATATAGACTTATTTTCAAGTAGCATTAGAGTCCATATTTTAATATTAGAGTCCAGATTTTTACACCCATTTATGTACTGACTTAGAGCTGTTAGTCTTCCAATTTCAGTGAGACATGCAACACTATGGCTATAGATGCACTATATAATTTGAAGGAATATAACATAATGACTTAATGAATGTATGTGTTGCAAAATTGATCAGCATGTGAGGATGAATTAATGTCCATCATCTCATTGTTAATTTATCTTCTCTGATGGTGAGAATTCATAGGATGGCTTCTCTTTGCAACAGCTTTGAAGCTGTGGCCATTCTGTTGTGGATTATGTCCCTGGTACTTCCTGGTTTCATAAATGGTGGTTTGTCTTTTAAGCACCTTCACCTAGTTCCCTGTCCCCAGCCTCTGGCAACCTCAAGTCTGATCTTTTTTTGTCTGAGTTTGTTTTTTCATTTCATTATTTTTTTAAAAAGATTTCTACTTTTCTGGTAGAAATATAAAAACTGTGACTTAAGGGGAGAAATTAATCAAAATAAAATAAAAAGTATAGTCAATTGTAGAGGTGGCTTCCATGAGTTTGAATTTTTCAGATTCCATATAAAGTGAGACTAGACAGTATCTGTCTCTTTGAAAATGCTACTTCCCAGCATGCCCTCAAGGGCCATCACAGACCTTGTAATTACCTTTTGATGAACTGTTTTTATGACATTTTTTTTGGTAATGATCAGGATGAATTCACAGCCATTTTCAAGAAGCTGAAGTTGTCTTCTTTCTCTTAAAGAATTAAGATAGTCTATTGAAGGCTTGAAGCATGTTCACCTATAAACCTATTTGAACCTTTGATTTGCTTTTAGGGTTGGAAGAAACCAATGTTTTTTGTTTGTTTGTTTCAAGAGACTAGGTCTCACTATGTTGCCTGGGGTTGTCTCCATCCCACGGACTCAAATGTTCCCTAGCTTCAGCCTCCCAGGTAGCTGGGATTATAGGCATGTGCCACCACACTCAGCTAGGAACCAATGTGTTATCTTTGGCATAGTTTTTTTTTTTTTTTCCTGTAGTACATTCTAGCAAATTATGCATACACATATTTTGCAATTTAAAATTTACCATTATGGAAGGATGTAAGATGATTTCAAACAATTTAATATTTCTTCTTGCCTGTGGTAAGGCTTGCTTTTTCATTCCTGGGTGTATTTGTGACTTCCCTTTGCTTTCTTAATTCATTAAGAAGGAGGTGCTGCTCTGTGTTGTCCTTGTTTGTCTCTTAAAAGCATGTTACGTAGATCTAGAGTTTTTACTCAATTTGGCAAGGTTTGCTCATGCACTGAATGAATCTGATCCATTCAATAAATATTCATTAAACATAATCCGCAAGGGATTCTGGAGGATTGTTATAAAGATGAATTGTTTCACAATTATTGGCACAATTGGAAGAATTCTAAGCATAGAGTCAAGGGGATAATAAATTGTGAATTAGATAGTGTCCTTATCAATATAAAGATAGGCTGTTTACTTGGACCTTGAAGAGATAAATTCTGCCTATCTAGAGTAATAAAGATAAGTTTCATCAAATTTCTATTATTTCATCTTGTTTTCTTTAGGGTATGCTTTCCTGACTTTTTCCAGATTTAATAAATGTCCTTTAAGGCTGCAGTTTTCTAGCCGGACTTGGTGGCTCGTGCCTGTAAGCTTCAGCCTATGAAGTGGCCGGGGCTAGGGATCGCAGTTCGAGTCCCGCGGGGGGCACGTAGCGAGACCTAGTTCCAAAAAGATAGCTGGGCGTGGTAGTGCGTGCCTGTAATCCCAGCTACCTGGGAAGCTGAGGCTGGGGATTGCTTGAGTCTGTGGTACCCCGGGCAATGAGAGCCTGCGGTTCCATGGGCAAAAATAGTGAGACCAAGTCTCAAAAAAAAAAAAAAGGCTGCAGTTTTCTCCTTTAGTTGTTTTGGGTATTCGTCAGCCAAGCCTTCATTCCATTACTATTTGCTTAAAGAGCAAAGGAAGGCACAGTTGGAACTCTCAGCCATAGTGCTTCCACCTGCCCTTTCTATTTAATTAAAATGAGATTTTGAGAATTTTTATCTCTTTTTTCTTTATACACTCAAAAGTTGTAGGTAAAAAGATCCAGATATAGTGGTCAAATTGAGACTGAAGATTTGGGGAGGTAATGTCAGCAGAATCCAGACATGGGGAACTATGGAGAACGAGTGATATGATTTCTGAGATTAAGAAAGCATCAGGGGGCAAGGCAGGCAGGCAGGCAGGCAGGCAGACCGGCCTATATTTTTGTAGATTTAAAAAAATTTTTCATAACAAAAATATTTTTAATAAAAATATTTTTAAATAAAACTCAATTGATAATATTAAGGGCAAAAATACTAATATGCAGACTTAGATTTTAAGGAGTACAAAGATGTGAAATTTATATATAAATAAATTATTTAATATTAAAAAAAGAAGTTACACAAGTTGGAGCTTTCTTTTTAAGAAAATGAATGTCAAACTAAACATTCAAAATTAGGGATAAATACCAAAAATATCCAAGGAAACCATATATTTCAATACCAAAACCAAATTACCCAACTTAAAGGGTAAACGACATAGACATTTTCTCAAACGCATAGGAATAACCAACAAGTACATGAATCATCAATGTTGCAAATCAAAACGATAGTGAATTCTTGAGTCGCCACCTCACACCTTCTAGAAACCACGAATGGCAGAGATAGATGCTAAAGAGGAGCTAGAGAAAAGGGGTCTTTTTCCTATGTGGGCACTAACATGAAATAATAGTACAGTGACTACTGGAAAACAATAGGGTGCTAGCAAGAGATTAATAATAAACTGCAACCCAGAGTGGTGGCATGCACCTGTAATCCCAGTTACTTGGGAGGCTGAGGCTGGGGATCACTTGCATCCACAGGTTCAAGACAACCCTGGGCAACATACTGAGACCTAGTCTCTTAAAAATAAATAAATAACAAATAAATAAATAAATAAATAAAATCATAATAATAAACTGCAGTATGACCAAACAATTCCACTTCTTGAAATCATTTTATTGAAGAGATACCAACAGTCCCCATTTCATTGCAGCATATTCACAATAGCCAAGGCATGGACACAACTGCAGTGTCTGTCAGTAACTAAATGTGCATATATACAATGAAATATTATACCCCTTTAAAAAAAGAAGGCAACCTTGTCATTTGTAATACCATGAATGAAATTGGAAATCATTTCTTTTTTTTTTTTTTTTTAAGACTAGCTCTTGCTATTTTTGCCTGTGGAACTGCAGGCTCTCGTTGCCTGGAGTACCATGGACTCTAGCAATCCCCAGCCTCAGCTTCCCAGGTAGCTGGGATGATAGGTGTGCGCCACCACATCCAGCTATTTTTTTTGGAACTAGGTCTCGCTATGGGCCCCAGGTGGGACTTGAACCGTGATCCCAAGCCCCTGGCTCCTTCATAGGCTGAAGCTTACAGGCACGAGCCACTGTGCCTAGCCCATTTCTTTTCTTTTCTTTTCTTTTTTTTTGAAATTAGGTCTCTCTATTTTTTGCCTGTGGAACTGCAGACTCATGTTGCCCGGGGTACCACAGACTCAAGCAATCCCCAGCATCAGCTCCCAGGTAGCTGGGATTACAGGCGTGTGGCACCACACACAGCTATATTTTTTTTGGAACTAGGTCTCGCTATGTGCCCCCAACAGGACTTGAACTGCTATCCCTGGGCCTGGCCGTGGTTTCCTAGGCTGCCACTTATAGGCAGGCACCACCATGCCCAGTCATAAAACTGGAAGTCATTTTACTTAGTGAAATAAGTTTGACAGATACAAACCAATACTGCATGGCATCATTTATACAAGGTATTTAAATTTGAAAAATAAAACTCATAGAAAGGGGAAGAAAAGTGGTTGCCATGGGCAGAGGGTGTGAGAAACAGGGAGAGGTTGTTAGAAGTGCAAATTTTTAGTGATAAGACAAATAGGATTTGAAGGTGTAATTAATGTATAACATGGTGACTATAGTTGGTAGTGTTGTTCGTATAATTGAAATTGGCTGGAGTAGAACTTAAATGTTCTCAAACCCACACAAAGGGTTAAATATGTGAGGTGATGGACATGATAATTAAGTATGGGGATCCTCTCATAATGTATCAACTCATCATTGTACACTTCAAAAATCTGTCAATAACTGACAAATAATTATATTTGTCTATTATGTCTATACAGCCTCTGGGAGGAAAGAAAAAAGATACAAAGTCTGTGTAAGTTGAGAACTGAAACTGAAATCTTGTCAACTTTGCAGTCAATCGACCTGCAGGATCTGGGCTTCCTGGTGTTGCACCATCTCATTCTCTAAAGCTCTCCTTTCCCCTCATAGCTCTGCTCTTGCACATCCATGCACTGATTCCGTCCATTGTATTTCCCACCACAGGACCTTGTTACGCTGGTCATGTGTCCAGAAGGTTCTTCCGTTCTGCCATTTTTGAAGTGGTTCCTTTCCTTGTTTGCAGGATACAAACTTCCTTTCCTCTCAGACAAATTGATATGGGATCTTTATAGAGGGTAAAAAAAAAGATTACTGTTCCCAACTTATCCTCCTATGTAATTATTTAATAAACTAAAACATTATTTATTTATCTATCTTTTCTGACTAAGTAAAAGAGAAATTCCATTTCTTAGAAGAGTAAAACCAGAAAACTAGAAATTATCCCAATAAAGCTCTTTTTTTCTCCATTTTGAAAAGGACTATTTTATTATTAGGAATATAAAAACTCTTGAGGATAAAAGAAGACTCACTTCTCCCTCCTCCCCATCCTTTCTTTATTCCTTCCTCCTTCTCCTAACCTTCCTCATAATCTTTTCCATCTATCAACTGAATGCATTTTACTGGAAGGTATATCAGCCTTCCAGCTTTTGGTTATGTTGAATGTGTTGACTCACCATGACCAACAGATTATGTTTGTAATCTAAGCCTCTGTTATTCAATTCAGGTAGACTAACACAAATGTAACTTTAACCTATGCTGAATTTGTTGACTTACAGTGGAAAAAAAAAAGTGACTATTATCTAAGTTGTAAGACTTAGATTGTATGGCTTAATCACAGAAACATGACTAAACAGAAACTAGTCCTTCAAAGCTTGTTTCACTCCTATTTTTCATCCATACAATAGCATTCATGAAAGAGTAGAAAAAGCTGTGGTGTAGTGTAAAGTCCCGTGGACTTGTTGGCAGGAGACAGGAGAAAACAGACATTGGAACTGATGGAAAGACCTTCCCATGGTGGGAAAAGGCACATAGTTTTGGGAACTAAGTGCAGAAAAAAATCACAGTGAGTTTTAAAAACCTTAGACAAGTGAACTAGATGTTTAAATACAATCATTCAGAAAGAAAAATGTAAAAACAAAACTAAACTTCCTCTTGCCTTATGAACCAGCATTCCTCTCCTTGAAATTTCCCCAAATGAATTGAAAATATACATTCACATACAAACCTGAATAGGAAGCTTTATTTGTATTACCATCAATAACAGATTCTACCAAGGTGCCCTTCATCAGGTGAATGGATGAGCTCTGGCACATCCATACAATGGACACTGGTCAACAAAAAAGAAATGAGCTATCAAGGCAGGAAGACATAAGGAGGAAGTTTCAGTTTATCACTAAATAAAGGAAGCCAATATGAAAAGACTATATAATGCAATTACTCTGTGACATACTGGCAGAGACAAAACTATGGGGACAATAAAATAGATCAGTGGTTGCCAGGGATGGGACTGGAGTGTCATGAATAGGTACAGCATAGCAGAGTTTAAGGGCAGTGAAAATTTGGCCCCATGATATTTTAGTAATGGGCACATGTCCTTTATATTTTTCAAAACCCATAGAATATACAACACAAGGATGACTCTAAAGCAAACTATAGATGGTAGTTGATAACAATGTATCAGCATTTTCTGTAAATCCAAAACTACTCAGTAGAAAAGTCTATCATGAAAAAAAATTGTAAAAGGATAAGACAGTCAGTTTGGGGAATGGGCTGGAGCAGGGTACATAGAGCAGTGAAGTCTGGTAGCACAATAGCCAGAGCCCACGATATGCCTCAAGAGCCCCAAAGATGTTCTAATTTTAATTTCTTTTCATTCAGAAGTAAACATTTTTTTAATGAATGAATTGGCCCTAGAAGGAAAATGGGTCTGGGTCCCATTCGAGTGTCCCTAAGCCGTCCTCAATGGGCGAAGGAATTATAACACCTAGAGAATGTGAGTATGATCACTTGGAAAGAATCTAAAAGCTTACAGACAGTGTATTTAGATAAGAGGAGGTCTGGGCAAGTTGTACCAGAGGAAATTTGGGCAGTTAGATTGCTGGAAAAGAATTTAAAGTAAATTAGACATTGCCATGAGTGTGAGTAGAAGTAGGGAAATCAGACCATTTTTTAATTTGGATAAGGGTTTGGACTTGCAGAGACTAGAACACTGGGTATGACTTTACAGGTAACAACTAGACAGGAGTTGGGCCCTAGGCCAGGATAAGGTGAGACAGAGAAGAGCCCTGTTCTCCAGGGTGTGGAGGCCCCACACTCTGCTTTGACTTGGTGAAGACTGAACAAGCCTGGAAAGCACTTCTGCAGTGTCCTAATATTTTGCAAAGCAACATTAAAGAGTTTCTGGCAGAAAGCCTGTGTGTGTTCTTCTTCCATCAATGATTATAATAGTATGGCTTTGACTTAGTTCCATTAACCTGAGTAAATGAAACCACATTGTATCAGCCCTGAAGAAAAACAGCCCTACCAAAGAGTGCTTTTATGACCTAGACAATTTCATAAAAACCATTAATCAACTATCCCCATTTCTCTAACAAGCTTTCAAAATTAAGGATGATAGAGTTTTTCTTACCCAGAAGTCCTCACTGAAGGCCAAAAATCTTGGTTGGAAAAACATTGTTGGTTCCAGGTTGGCTTGTTTTTTGTTGTTTTTATTTTGCCTTATGGATAATACAGTAGTTCT
The DNA here is from genome assembly GCA_004024945.1 of Uropsilus gracilis. NCBI lineage: Eukaryota > Metazoa > Chordata > Mammalia > Eulipotyphla > Talpidae > Uropsilus > Uropsilus gracilis. The sequence goes on from PVHY01013364.1 coordinate 11,847, forward strand.
GCAGTTAAGCGTCACCTCAGGGATAGGAACCACTCTCATCCTTCAGATTAAGTAGATACAGAAATGTGCTAGCTATTTATTTATTTGTTTGTTTGTTTGTTTATTTGAGACTAGGTCTCACTATTTTTGCCCGTGGAACCGCAGGCTCTCATTGCCCGGGGTACCACAGACTCAAGCAATCCCCAGCCTCAGCTTCCCAGGTAGCTGGGATGACAGGCGTGTGCCACCACACCCAGCGATTTTTTGGGACTAGGTCTCGGTGTGTTGCCCCGAGCGGGACTCGAACCGCGATCTCTAGCCCCAGGGGCTTCATAGGCTGAAGCTTACAGGCACGAGCCACCATGCCCGGCCTTATTTTATTTATTTTTTTTGAGACTAGGTCTTTCTATTTCTGCCCGTGGAACCACAGGCTCTCGTTGCCTGGGGTACCACAGACTCAAGCAATCCCCAGCCTTAGCTTCCCAGGTAGCTGGGATTACAGGTGCGCACCACCACGCCCAGCTATTTTTTTTGGAGCTAGGTCTCTCTACCGGCCACAGGTGGGACTCAAACCGCGATCCCTAGCCCCAGCTGCTTCATAGCCTGAAACCTACAAGCATGAGCCACCGTGCCCAGCCCAGAACTGAGCATTTAAAATGAGCATTTCAACTTTCAGATGCCAGTGATTGGGAGACTTAGCTGTGAGCCACATCTCCACCATGCCTAAGGTGCAATCTCTAGTCTAGAGAAGGATTTCTCAACCTTCAGGGCACCTTCAAATTGCCCAGGGAACTTTTCTACAATTGCAGTATTTTATTCCCTGACTCAGTAATTTCAGTTTGATGTGAATACCTACCAGAAAGGTGAACATATACTCACCAAAGGTACACACAGGGAAGTGCTTGCTGTGAAATTTACCAACTTATGCTTAAGGTATATGTTGTACTTCAATAAAATATCTACTTAACACTCAAAATAAAATTGGGCTATAGGCCCTACCATATTCAATTAGAGCCGAAACTGTTGTGTGTGTGGAGGGGATGGCATTGTGGGGGATTCCTAAAAATCAATAGTAAAAACCTCCCCAACTGATGCTAATATACAACTAAGGTTGAGACTCACTGCTCCAGAAGAAACCAAATCTGTGTCTATGTCAAACTCACTTGTTTATTGGCTATGAGACCTTCAGGTTGACCAGCTGTCCCAGTTTTCCCAGACCTAATGAAAGAATTTGGTTTATCTTGCTGAGGTCCTTTGTCTATAATACTACTTGATCATATCTACTCAGGAAAGTTACTTTGGACATAAATGTGAAATCTCACAGTGGTAATGTCAGAATAATGTTCAACGTATCCTTCCTTTTCATCGTTTCTTATCCTGTGTGTGTGTTCTTCTTTTCTTTATTTCCTCTGTGTGTGATGGACTGATCTATATGCCTCACACACTCTCATGGATTCTCTATTCTTTGACCTGTCTTTATCTGTATCAAAATGTAAGTTTCAGGCAGGATGTAGTGAATGGATGGCACAGAGCATTTTATGGAGCCTGACTACCAGGAAGGGACTAAATGTGTGTAATGCAATGTCACCTTTATAAATTAAAAACATATGTGCACTCAACATTGATAAACATCATGAAAGGATTCCATCATGAATCCTGAAATAGAATCATGCATTATTTTCCTTTTGTGACTGGTTTCTTTCACTCAATGTGTTAGCAAGGTGGCCTGAGCATGAGAAATGAAGGTTAAGCAGGATAAATATAGAAATCCGCTTATCAAGCGGAGGAAGCTGTAGAAGAAATGTGCCATGTGTTGAATCAATTTAAGCATGATGTAAAAAATGAAAACACAAACGAATAAACATATAAACTGATATTTTTTTTGAGACTAGGTCTCACTATTTTTGCCTGTGGAACCACAGGCTCAAGTTGCCCAGGGTACTATGGACTCAAGTGATCCCCAGCCTCAGCTTCCCAGGTAGCTGGGATTACAGGCATGAGCCACACGCCCGGCTATTTTTGGGGACTAGGTCTTGCTGTGTTGCCCTGAGCAGGACTCAAACCATGATCCCTAGCCCCAGCTACTTCATAGGCTGAAGCTTACAGGCGTGAGCCACCATGCCTGACTAAAAGTAAATATTTTAAAGAAAACAAAGAAAATGTTTAAGAATCCAATACACTTCAAGGACCCATTCTTGAGGACAAGTCTCCTGGTTTTCCAGAAATAAACTACAGCATCTTTATCAATTTTGATAACCTTTCCTCCAAATACTATTTCTCTTACATTCTGAATGATTCATTTTTTTTCCTGAATTACAAGATTGGGTCCTTGACAAGGTTTTGACCAGAATCACTGAGTCATTAATCCACAATTTTCTCACTGGAGAAGAGAATAATCAGTTTGTGACTTCTGGGTTGGAAACGATTTGAATCAGCACAATAATCAGAGGAGACAATTCTGTCCAGGCACATCTGGGATTAGTACTGGGATTAATGTGATTTTTTAAAAAAATCTCTTTCCATTGAGATGAAATTAGTGCATCATGAAATGAACCCTCTTAATGTGAACAATTCAATAGCATTTAGTATATTTACAGGATTACACAATTACCACCTCATCCTATTCCAAAACTTTTATCACCCCAAAAGGAAACCTCATGACCATTAAGCAATTTCTCTTTACTCTTTTCTCCTTCTTGGCCCTGGCTCTGTCTCTGCAGATTTATCTATTTTGGATACTTCATGTTAATAGAATCATACATTGTTTTCCTTTTGTGACTGATTTCTTTCACTCAGCATGTTTTCAAAGTCAATTCACATTGTACCTGATATCAAAATTTCACTCTTTTTCAACAATGAATAATATTGCATTGTGTGATGATCTTTTTTTCATTTTTGTTTATCCATCCCTCGATGGACATTTGGATGGCTTTGATCTTTGAGCTGTGGTAAATAGGGCTGTGGTAAGACAGATGTGTGATGATATGTTTATGTAATTTATATGGGAGAATATCTACAATGGACAACCCCACATTTCCTAATGATGATGATGATGACAATGATGATGATGATAACATCAGTGCCAACATTTTCCAAATGGTGAATTGCCAGCAAGTATGACATTTCTGCAAGAATTTTGTAGGATATTTCTCTAGAAACCTTGTCCCACATTATGACAAGATACCGAAATAGGCCTCTCTAAAGGAAGTATAGCACATAGGCTTCTGTGAATCATTAGGATGGACTCCTCTAGAGATAAGAGGTCAATAGACAATGGTTACAAAAGTATCCCTCCAACAATTGAGTGCCTGGATGTTGGGTGACAGAGCTCCCTTAGAACTGTGTAGAGATTGCTCATCTTAGTCATAAAGAAGTATTGCCTTTATAAGTTCAGGCTGTCCCAAGAACTGTCATGGAAAATTGAAAATATTTCATAGAAAAGTTAGGCAATTCTAGGCCATCAATTGCTCACTATTCCATTCTCTCTCTTCTGCTCCCAAAAGGCAACTGTAACAAAGAACTCTTTAATTAAATGGCCAGATCTAGGCATCAGGCAAAGGTGAAAGTTCTTTCTATGTGCTAAAAAATACCACTAGAAATTACAGCAAAACAGGCTCTTCACAGTAGCAACAAGAGATATGAGGTATCTAAAGTTAACCTGTACATACTGCATGTGAAGGAATCCACACAGTAAGGATGCAAAATAGTACCTGAGTAAGTAAAGAGGCACATTGTATTTCTTGTTGGGAAAACAAGTTATTGTTTTAAAAAAAAAGAGAGCCAGATCTACTAAAGTTATAATACAAATTCATTTAAAATCCTAGTCTATTTTTTGATACTTGACAAAAATGATTTTAAAATATGTCCACAAGAATAAGCATAAGAGACTGTTAAAAGTACTTTAAAGACATGCAATTAGCCTTTTCACATAATCAATAAGACTTGAAATCTGTAACTTAAAGCAGAGTTATAAGAAGATAAAAAGATTAATATATAGAGTTCACCCCAATATATGTATGACCTGCAGGCCTGAAGACAGTTTTTAATCTACCAAAATATAAAAGAATTTTTAAAGTCCTACAATATTGAGGAGGGAGCATGGGCATGAGTATTTTAACTGCTGGAGGGGGTGTGAAATAGAACAATGCTTTCAGAGGGAATAGGTTTATAATAGTAATAGGCTTTAAAAATAACTCTTAGTGATAAGTTTTACAAATGATCCTATTCCTATGAATTTGGCCTGTGGAAGTAATCAAACTTAAGCAAAAATGATTCATAGAGAAAAATGTTCATCCCAGTATTAAGAATGAGACCTGAATGATAATGATCTCTAAGTGGTGTCATGTTAGGAGTAATAATACATTTTCTCTCTTCTCCACCTTCTCTCCTCCGTCTGCTAAAATATCTGTCCCAGTTCATATATTTCTGCAAATCCTCAGATGCAATCATTTTAAAACATACCCATAAACTCTTCTGTGCTTCTCTCCCCAACGTGGACCCAAACTCCTCTTCCCTAATTGTGGGCTGTGAGCTCATGTCTAAGGACTAGATATGATAGAAGGGAGAGTGTTTTACTACTGAGATGAGGACAAACAGCTATTCTGAATTCCCTTTGCTTTCTCTCAGATCACCTAATCTGGAGCAAACCAGGGGTTATGTTATGAAAACACTCAAGTAAGTGACTGTGTGAACCTCTCCATGGGGCTACTTGAGTGTCCTCGCAATATGGCCTCTGGTTTGCCCTAGATTAGGTGAGAGAGAAAGCAGAGGAAGTCACAGTGAGGTGCATATCCTTAGGAAACAAGCTTCCTGCCAACAGCCAGGTGAGTGCACATTTAGAAAGTGGATCCTTCAGACCGAACCTCAGATGACCCAGGCCTGCTCACATCCTAACTGAAACTTCATGAAAGACCTGGTAAAACCCTCAGACCCATTCACCTGGAAACCTGCAGTTATTGTCTCTACAGGTTGAGGATCCAGAAGTTATCATTCTAGACTCAATGCCCCCCCCCATAGTCTTCTTAGGATATGGGGTGCAATTCTCAAGATGTGGTCCAACAAGATAACAATAATCATACTGAACTGTAGGAAATTGTAAGTTATTTTTTCTTCTTGCAATTTTATAGGTATTCACTACTGATTTTCCTTTTTTTTTTTTAATGTGGAACATATCTAAATGTTCTAATATCTAGATAACATTTTAATATCTTTTAGAACATTAAAATATGAAAGTTCTGGGTGGGCATGGTGGCACATGCCTGTAAGTGGCAGCCTAGGAAACTGTAGCCGGGGCCAGGCATCATGGTTCAAGTCCCCAGCTACCTGGGAAGCTGAGGCTGGGGATTGCTTGAATCTGTGGTACCCCAGGTAACATGAGCCTGTGGTTCCACAGACAAAAACAGTGAGACCTAGTCTCAAAAAAAAAAAAAAAAAAAGAAGAAGAAGAAAGTTCTACATATTTTACAAATAATTATTGAATCATCACAAAGAGTGGGGGATGTTATTCTATAAATGGGAGAAGAAACTCAATATTAAACCATATCCCACATGGTGAATAAGTTTCCTTTGAACTTGTATTTGTTCTTTTGCAGAATTAATTTAAAATTACTCAAATTGTATCCACTGCTTTACTTCCAATGATGTTCCTTAAAATATTTTACTTATAATGGCAACAACCTGGGAACTACCGAAATGTCTAAGAACAGAGAACATGGGCCGGGCACGGTGGCTGTGCTTGTAAGCTTCAGCCTATGAAGCGGCCGGGGCTAGGGATCGCGGTTCGAGTCCTGCCTGGGGCCCGTAGTAAGACCTAGTTCCAAAAAAATAGCTGGGCGTGGTGGTGCGCGCCTGTCATCCCAGCTACCTGGGAAGCTGAGGCTGGGGATTGCTTGAGTCTGTGGTACCCCGGGCAACGAGAGCCTGTGATTCCACAGGCAAAAATAGCAAGACCTAGTCTCAAAAAAAAAAAAACAGACAACATGGTAGAGTAAATGAGAACATGTCTGTAGAAGAGAATCTTTTACATTCACTAAAAGTGATAGTGGATGTAAAACAGTGTTAAAAAGAGTTTTATCAATGCCCAGAAAAGCAAGTTTAAAACTTACTTTGTATAAAATCATTTAAGTATGCAGACAGAGTGGGAGGCAAACAGTTCTTTGACAATGATATTTTAAATGGTACAACTATAGATGATTTCCTTTTTCTTATTTAAATCTTTTACATTTTCCAACTTTTTTAATAATGAATACCTCCTCATTGTCACAAAGTTTCTTTTTTTTTTTTTTAAGTAGTCAAAGCACTTTAAATGTACATTCTCACATAGATATGTGGGATGTATGGGGGACAAGCAAAAGGACAAGAAAAGGTAAAAACTAACAAACCAATTGCAGAACTAAAGCATACAGCAAGGGAAGAGGAGGGAGAGTGAAATTGGGGGAGGAATAAAACAGGTGATTAAGATGATGGTTCACAAGTAACATTGAGGGAGAACCTCCAACTATACAACCATGTTAAAAGAAAAAAAAATATATATATATATATCGGGGGCCGGGGGGGGAATATGTGATCAATTTTAAAAGGCTAAAAAATATTCATTCTAAACATAAAATATATCATTCACACATAAATGTTTATTATAGACACAAACATTTAAAACATTCATTCTATACACAACACATAATTAAGCACAGTCCTAAATAATACCTGGAGGATATTTGCATCTGAATCTAGCAGATGACTAGGTACTGGCCATACTCAGGGGAGAATTTTATAAATATAGAGCAACTTCCCACATCAAATTAATACACTCATGCAGTTGTTTTCCATCTAATCAACCAGCGAAAGAACTTGAAACACCATAAAGCCTCTTGTCACTCTCATAAAGTAATATGTACATTTTATAGCTGAAACTTTGCACAAGATAAATTGATTTCCTAATCACATCTCACAAGGGCTGGGAGGGCTTCCTGTTTATGCCGGCACGCCCCAGCCTCCAGCTCCTCCCTCTGAATCCAGGCCTGGGCTGTTAAGTAGGACACACCATTTGCCTGCACAGAACCGTTCTGCACCAACCATGGCCACCTTCGTGGAGCTCAGCAACAAAGCCAAGATGCCCATCGTGGGCTTGGGCACCTGGAAGGTAAATATGCCCTATTCTGGACGCCTGCTCCCCCTCCAGCGACTTTGGAGCATTTTCTTCTGTGTCAATAGAAGGCGATTGGTGGGTGGAGCTGAGGCCTGGAGCCAGGACAGAGGTGGCTTTCCTCTCTCAGCCTGGTCCAGGCTGTTCCAATTTTCCAAGACTGGCTTCTTGCATCTTGACCAGCACTTGCCTTGCCAGGTTCTGGTTTCAAGCAGAGGTTGGGCTTGAAAAAACACGGTTGTTTCTTGGACATCTCCTCTCTCAGCAGCCTTTCCCTTTACTCCCTGAGGCTCTGGGGCGCTTGTCCAGGAGGCAGGATTGTCTTAGGTTTGTTGCTTCTTGGGTGGCAAAGAGGAGGGGATGGCACCGCAGGGCTCATGGAGGAATGGCAGGATCTGTCCTGCTTGCAGAGGGAGCACGTGGGGAACAAGGAATCCTCCACCCTAAGGGACAGGGAAGCTGCTGACTTGGGATCAACACTTCAACAAAAAAGATCCCAGGGGTCTGGCCCTCTGTAAGCTGAGAAACTCAGTGTCCACTGGAGGGGAGGATGGTCCCAGCCTCCAGAGCCAGGTGTGCAGAGCACATGGCAAGAGCCAATCAAATACTTCCCAGGGCTCAATGAGACAGATGCCTGTGTCTGCCTTAGGATAAGTGTTAACCCCTTCTCCATCACCTTCTCTCTGCCTTCTTTCTCTTTCTGCAGTGATTGTACCATGCCAACTAGTTACCAGTGTAAACTGGAGATAAAGTCTCAATGACCATTAGACAGAGAATTAAAATAATAGAAATATTAAAAATATTAGAATAGTAGAAAATCACAGTGAAGGTTTGAACCCTGGAGCCAACCTGGAGACTTTATTCTGCAGGGACTTTTTTAACAAATGCAAATTAGAATTTAGTTTATCTAGGTAAGAACCTTGAATCCTTGCTATCAAAAATATCTTTTTTTTTTTTTTTTGGCTAGGGGGCTTCTGCTTCTAAACTTTGCCTAAAGATAGGCTGATGCTAGAAGGGACATCATACTTTCTAAAAAATGTGCCATGATAGGCAGAGCTGGGTTCCCATAGTTCAAAGTTCTTAATTGGCTACTGGGTCATCTGCTGGTGGAAGACTAGTTTTGGGATGAAGTGTTAGGGAAGTAATCAAAGCAACATTGGAGAGTGAGCAAAGGAAAAGCAATACATTTAATAGCATGTGTGTGGAAAATTCACACAATTGGACATTCTAAAGAAAAATGGAGTGGACCCAGAATATCTATCTTGCTTTCTAGATCCTGGGGCATCAAGGACAGAGAGGGGGAGACTTCAAAATGACAGACAAGAAGGGAGTGACCTCACCCTTGAGAGTAAAGATAGAGAGTGCTGCTTAGTGATAAACCTAGAACTGGCTGAGACCCCCAAACATCATTCTTCTGGGTAATAAAAGAGAGAGCCTGACAGCTGCTTTGATTCGAAGGGCAGGAGCTTGGGACATACTGATCTCCATTTAGATTAAGAGAAGGTCAAGGATTTGGGAAGAGCAGAAGCTTCTCTTGGCCTTCAAGGCCTCACACTGCTCTCAGCAAAGCCATCTACATCTTAAGTAACATGAATGGAGCTCCAGAGACTCACAGCCCTCTGAGTGACCTCTAATTTGAATACCAACTACTCTGTGCCTTGTAGAAGAGCCTAATCAACATTTCCAGGAAAGTCTGAGCCTACAAGATTCCTCCTTTTTCTCTGCTCCCTTTGTGGACTTCTTAGTCCAATGTCCTCTTCTGTCTTAGTCCCAAGACTGATCACTTCAGGAAGTAGTCTTGGACCATGGGAGTGAGCAGATCAATAGTTTCAGCTTTGCTGGCCCAGGACTGCTTTCAACCCAATCAGAACTTTGGTCTGCGTAGAGGTCACAAGGAATCACGCCCACAACACCAGTGAGTCTGTTCACCCCAGACAAATTTAAAGTGAGAAACTGTTTTCAGTTTTATAAGTTGAAATCAGGAATTTGAAAGGAACAATTTTTGAAGATGGGAGGTGGGGGTAGGGGGGTGGAGAGAGCTATTGTTGTAAAGGATTATGTATTCATCAGGGAAGGTGAAGGGGGCATGTAGTGGTGTGAGTGGCACCCAGGAAGATTTCTGAATGTTTATTCAAAAGAGAAGAGGTTTTAAAAAGATTTTTATTAAAAAAAAATCCCCATTAGGTGTTTTTCAATTTTTATTGTTAGGCTTGGTCTAACCTAGACAGAATGTGAGATTTCTCATTTGTTCTTCCCTGGTTTTGTCTTACAAGAGCAAAACAAACTGTTCTTACAAAGTCTTCTATTTCTCCTTTTCCTACACTGTGACTGGTTTGCATCCTCTGGCCCTCGTGTGGTGGTCACACAATGCATGTTCCAGGCTGGAGAGGCCGTTACAGGGCAGTAAGGTCAAGGGCATACAGTATCACTCAGGTCACATGACTCACACATAGGGATCCTGGACTGAGGCTGCAGTGGCCGTTTTCATTCTGAGTGTTCCTCTGGGTTATTTCAAAATCTCATCTTCGGCCTGGTCACTAAAAGGGTTGCAGTAGAAGTTATCTGAGTTACCCACACCCTGGGAGACATCTCAAGGCTGGAGGATCAACCTGGATTTAGAAGGGGATGGCCTTGAAGCTAGGCTAGGACAGGAACCCTTATCATCAAATCATATCACTTTCCTTCCCTCATGTGGGGAAAGTACAAGTGTGGAGTCTTGGTTTAGAAGAGCTGGTCTGTGTCACAGGGCTGATTTTAGATGGTCTGGGAATAAAAGCTTATGGTGGTCTTTTCTTTTTCCTTGAAGTCACCCCCCGGCAAAGTCAAGGAGGCTGTGAAAGCAGCCATTGACGCTGGCTATCGCCACATCGACTGTGCCTATGTCTATGAGAATGAGAATGAAGTGGGGGAAGCCATCCAGGAGAAGATTCAAGAGAAGGTGGTGAAGAGAGAGGACCTCTTCATCGTCAGCAAGGTATGTAGGGCTCGTTTGCTGGGAGGATTGCACTTCAAGGCAGACAGAAATATCCAGAATTCTTTCCTCAAAGTAACTCCCATCACTCTCCCAGCCCTCTTCATGGTCGCCTTTATGACATCTCTGGAATCAAGCATATCCATGCTAGGACATTAGTACATTAGTTTGTGGAGGTACTACTGCTGCCACCCTGCCCATCTCCTGGTGTGGAGGGAGGGGAGCTCCATTGAGCCACTACAGTGTCCTTGGCCTCCGTTCCCCATAAGTAGGCTCTACCTGTCCCATAACAATTCAAAAGCTTAGAATATAGCCTAGAACCCCTGAACCCCACTTTTTAGCACTGTAGCCTCAATGACTGTCACCCAGAGGGTCTCAGTGAGATGGTATTTTGGAAAAAGATGGAGCCATTTCTCATTGTCATGTATTACCTTCATTCAGTCTAGTGAGGGGTCAGTTACAAATGTATGTAGGAAAGAAGTTTGGGTGAGAAGGCTGAGGATCACTGGATCTGTATTATACTCACCTTGCTGAACATCACGGGTTGCAGATATTTTGAGAACACATACATCTGGTAGAGCAAATAGCCTCACTGCTTATAGTGGCTGAGTTTGGATAAACCCCTTGCTGAGTCATCACTTGGGTCCCCTTGACATGGGGAGGTGGGCGTGCAAGGACAGAAGCATCAGCTCCCCGAGGCTTAAGGATGCTTGGGATTTATAAGTTAGAAGTTAGACACAGCCCCTGCCCTGCCCTCAGAAAGGCTGCTACCAGGGAAGGGAAAAATACATACACAAATATTGAATCAGTGAACAGATATGCACCATAAACTAGAACTCCAGGAGAGTTGAAAACTATCTCCCATTTTACACTTAAGAAATATCATTGTTTGGCTGATAATTGGGTAATCTTGAGTCTTTATCTCAGCCAAATTTGCTATAAGTAGTCTTTGCTCCCATTAGTAATTCAGAGAAAAAGTCAAACAGCAGGGAGAACAAACAAAAATTTCCCCAGTCTTGATGCCTCTCTGTTGCACATTGCAGCTATGGATCACCTTCTTTGAGAAACCCCTAGTGAAGAAATGCTTTCAGAAGACCCTCAGTGATCTGAAACTGGACTATCTGGACATCTATCTTATTCACTGGCCACAAGGATTGCAGGTTTGAGTTATACCCTGCCCCAACCTCTACTTCCCAGGTAGGAAAACAGTAGCAAGTCAAGGACTGGAAGTTGGAGTGGGTTGAAGCGAGGTTTGCCCTCGGTGACTTGAACTATAGGAGAAGAGAAGCTGTGCCTACGTGTGGCTGTTGAGATCCCTCTGGGAAGCTATGATTCCTTACAGCCCAGGCAAACTGCAACTACCCCTAGATTCCATGCCAAGGGGACCTCTCCCAAAGGAATGCTTACAAAAGGTTCAACCAAAGACTGAGCTCAACCAAAGTCTCAGCCCTCTTTTTTAAGTAAGGCACACCCTGGGAGTGTCCTCTTGGAGAAAAGCCCAAGGAGGGAGGAAGGGAGCCAGTCCTAATTGAAGAAATAGCACACCTGGCCTGGGGCCTCCACACCCACTGCTGCCTAGAGGTAGGAGGAACCAGAAACCCCAGCTTTCTAACTCTCAACCAGTGAGGGTGATGATGGCAGCCCATCCTGAACTCCAAAGTTCTTGAAGTTGCAAGAGTAAAAGTTGGTTATAACCTTTCCAGTAAATCACTCATTCCTTTGGAAGCTAACCCTGACTTGGTGATTTGGAAATAAAGGCTCCCCTAAGACTATAAAGGGTCTGGTTATATGAAATAAATGCCCGTATTGCTAATGCTGGCTTTTGGAATGGGCTAACAATAGATTTCAAAATCAACCCAGCAGTTTCTAAAACACAATGAACTGATATACATTAGATTGAGTTAGTTTATTGAAACTCAAGTTTATACTCTAGAGCTTGAAAAAAAAATTGTATGTGTTTGTGTTTAGCCTGACAGGATCCTGAAACCTCATTTAGCACAACCAAGTGATCAGATGCACAAAGTACTAAGTGTTTTATTTTGCATTTATAGGCTGGGAAGGAATTTTTCCCCAAAGATGATAAAGGCAATGTCATCCCTGGTAAAGCAACATTCATGGATGCCTGGGAGGTAGGTTCCATCTTCTTCTGTGTGTGCTGGGAGGGAAGATTTTCCTTCAGCCATCCCCAAGGGTGTACACCAGTGGGAACAAGCCCACATACTTGCTATTGTTGAATTACATCATCTTTCTCTAAACACCTTTGATTTGAGGTTTCATCTAACAAATTATATTTTCAAAGGCTCAGACTGACTGCTCCAATGAGAACGGACATAGAATCTATCTCAATTTGAAAGACACATGCTCTATTGAGACTCTGAAGAGAGATAGGGAAGAAAAGTGTTGCCTTGAGTCTGTGTGCTTTTATTAGCTGAGTCACAGCATGTTATTTAACTTCTTGAAGCCTCAGTTCTGCTTCACTAATAAAAGAAATCTTATAGTAATACACTAATCAATATCTTTAGATTGTGGTAATTTAGAACTAACATCTAAAGTCCATCCCTGTCATGGACTTCAGTCTTGAAACCAACCTAATCACCCAACCCTCTGCTGCCAATGCCTTGATCATCCCCATTAACAAACAAGGAATTTGAGACCTAGAGAGACTGGTGACATTTTCTGATCCCGTGTTAACTCTGGCAGACCTGGGATTGTGTCCTGGTCTATTCATCACAAAAGCCCAACCACCAAACTACCCAAATCCTCAACATAGCACTTGGTACACAGTGAATACACATGTCCAAATGCCCGAGGGTGTGGATGCTCCATATTGGGCATATTGGGTCTTATTTTCAAATCTAATAATAATCCTTTTTGGTTTTTTTGGTTGTTTGTTTTTCTTTTTTTAAGTTCAATTAATATTTTAATTATCTTCATTAACATTTTAAAAATAATTTATATATAAATTTCACATCTTTGTGGTCTCTGGGGCTCACAACCCCCCCCCCCGACCGTTCCCACCCTGTTCCACCCCACCCCCAAGTTGTGTACTTTAATTTGGTTGTTGGCTTGTTTTGACCTTTCTTCATGGCTTTTTGTTTATCTTTCCCATGTCCCATATAGTAGCAAAACCATTTGGTTTCTTTTTCTTTTTGACTTGTTTCTGCTAATATGAATTCTAAGTTCATCAAAAATATGAAATGCTTCACGAATTTGTGTGTCATCCTTACACAGGGGCCATGCTAATCTCTGTGTAGTTCCAATTTTAGTATATGTGCTGCTGAAGCAAACACCCAATAATAATCCATTTTGCATAAATCCTATACCACATTGAATTAAGCTTGAAGATCTTTCTCAAATACATTTCTCTGAAATCACTATTTCTCTCATCAATACCAGTAGAGAACAAAGTGTAAGAAAGTTATAAATGAATAGTAACAACAACTTCAAAATTGAAATGTATTTGCCACTTTTGGATATCCGTACTTGTAGTTATGAGTTTGTATTGTTTTACAACTTGGAAATGCAATTAAGTCTTTACTTTCTGAAGAGCTTGCGATTAATATAATTAAATAAAATATAATGTTTCTGTGCATTTTCCAAAAAGTAATTATCTGTAAGGACAACATTCTTTCTGTTTTGAAACCTGACAATTTAGCAGTAAGAAAATGTACATAGTAAAATTGATTTGCTAACTGAAGGAAAGGGTGATAAACCAAAAGGTAATCATTTCATAATGGTGGCATTAGCTGTCCTGTAAATGTGTTTGAAGGGAATTATCTTTGACACATAGATTATTAAACTTGCTTACTAGCAACAGAAACTTCTTAAAAGGAAATATGAGAAAATAATGTGGATTATGAGGCTCTCTGGATTCCATATAAAAGGAGAACCCCCCCCCAAATAAATAAAACCCCACAGTTCTAATACAGACCTTCAGTGCTATCACTGGATTTACTCTACAAGGATATGTCATCTGCACTTATGTTCTACCAGTCAAAATAGCAATAAGAGAAGAGCAATAGTTTGTATAATCATGCCATTCTAAATGGTAACTCATTGGATATGTATCTCATGAGTAAGCGATTATGCATAGAAATATATCAAATACTTTTGTAGAAATCTTATGAAGGCATCCATCGGTCATATATTGTACTATATTAATCATGTAGTTATATATAAATTCATGTAAAAATGCCACAGATCATTGTTGTAAAGTCATGGGTTGGTTAAACCCATGTACTAGAAAGAGGATTCAAAATACAAGATGAGAAATGATGTGAAATATATATAAATAAATTTTTAAAAATTAAAAAAAACCCAAAATACAAGTTGAAAAATACTGGGTTTTTTTGAGAATTACATATTCTGTGTCTCAGTGACCACATAAGACCACTACATCATCCTAAGTAATTGCTTTATATCTTCACTACAACATTTATTATATAGTGATATATATTATATATAATATATACATATTATTACATATAGTCCTACATATATGTAGTCCTAAGTAATTTTTAATATATTCAATACAATATTTATGATGTAGATATATTCTATCTATAATTATATATAATAATAGTAATATATAACATCAACAAAAGTTACTGTCTTCCCTTTGCTGGTGACAAAATGGTAGTCATAAAATGAAACTTGAATCCTAGTACTTAACTATAGAAAAGGGTCAATATATTGCTTTTCCTATAACAAATGATCCCCTATTAGAAAAAAAAAATCTCAGGAGTGATGAATTAATGAACAGTATGATAACTTATATACATGGGTTCCACAAAATGACTGGTTCATACATTCCTGAGAATAAAAGTTGTGGCAATACCTATGACATAGACTATGATTCTAGCAGTTTCAGCCCTTGCATTAAATTTTATGAGGGCTTTGTTATATATATATATATATATTACATTACCCTGGTAAAACATGATCCCTTAAATACCTTAGAAACCATTCCTTGTGAAAAGTAAAGATCAGTATACCGCCAATGTGCCTTCCACAATAGTTTTCATACATGTTCTCTTATGATGGGATTAAATGTGGTTATTGTGACCTTATTCTCTGCAAAAAGTACACTGATTTGCATAGCACTTTATCCTTTGAAAGGATTTGAGAGGAAATGTTTAAGAAAAGATTTGGAAGGCTTTAAAAGATTTTGATGTACAACATCAGAGGCAAGATTGAACATGTGAGAGATGTTCATATGGAATCAACCAGTTTAGTAGAAACCTTAATCTCCCTACAATAGATGGAGAGAAGTCAAGATGCATTATATAGCCAACTACACCGCATCCATGACACACAGAAGCCTTTATATTATCTCTCAGTGACTAGGCATTTCATCTGAGGCAAATGATCTTGTCAATTCTAAACCTTTAGAATTTAGGTCACCATGAAGACCTTCATCATCTATGCTAGTGGTTCTCAACTTGGATTATGCATTTAATTCACTTGAGCAGTTTAAAAACTATCTCCAAGCCAAGGTGCTATCCCAGACCAACTTAGTGAGAAATGCCGTGTTCCTAGATGCCAAGGATCAATATATTTTAAAGCTCTCAAGTGATTCTAAATTGCATCCCAGTTTGAAAACAACTAAAGTAGTGTTCCACACTTCCTGTTTATACTTGCCTGCACGCACTTGCTACTTCTGTCTTCCCCTACCAGCTCAATTTTCCAGTCTCTTTTCACCAAGTTATTTCAGTCCCAGTTTAGACTCCACCTGGCACGTTTCTTCAGACAGTTTTGGTGCTTCCTTCTCTGACCTTTCGATTCTCAGCGCTATGCTTGTGTTGGATGGTTTGAGGGAGCCTCCTGTAGTGACTATCCCCTGAAAGAAAATTCAAATTTTCTTTCTTTTTTAAAAAAGAGATTGAATCAGCTTTAATAATAACTTCAAATAACAAACTTTCATAGTTTCACATCACTTTATTTTCTCTACTGTTTCATTGCCTTTTCTCTATTGTTTTTCAGCTTATGTCATTCATTTCCACTTAGTTTCATTATTTTTCTTCCTTCTGTTTGACTTGAGTTTAGTTTACTCTTCATTTTCTAGTTCCTTAAGGTAGTATCTTGGATTATTGATTTTACATCTTTTTTCCTAATAAAAGTACTTACTGCTATAATTTTTCACTTTTGGCATCACTTTAACTGTGTGTTATAAATTTTGATGTTTTATTTTTTAACTTACATTTAGCTCAAAATATTGTCCAGTATACCCAGCTGTGTACTTTAGTTTGGTTGTTAGCTTGTTCTGACTTTTCCTCCTGACCTTTTGCTCATTTTTTGTATATCCCATATATTAGTGAGATCATTTGATTTCAGTCTTTTTCTTTCTGATTGTTTCTGCTAATATGATTCCAAGAGATATTTTTTAGAACTATGTTGATTAATTTTCAAATGTTTGTGGATAAAAAATCCAAAGTTTCATTGACTTCTCAGAAGATAAAAGCCCATTGTTTGCTGCTACATACTGGAGACTTGGAGGCAGGATCTGGACATGTAATAAATGAATAAAAGTATATGTGGAATCTGAGGCTGATCAACTCAGATGATATTTTTGAGTAAATTCAGAAAAACATCTTTTGAGGCTAAGATGTATGAAAAGGTTCCTTTTTTAGGGGTCATGCAATTTCTGCACTTAGGGATAATGGTTTGGGAAATGAATGCTGGCCACCTGGCTGGATGGGTACCCTTACCCAGACGCAGCCTACGTGGCCTTCCCCAGCAATTGGCTCTTACAGCAAATCAACCCACGACAGAGTGGCCAGTACCCAGACAAGTAATGATTCTTGACATATTGCAGCCGCTTATGGAGCTAACACAGCCACCCAGGGTTGGGTGAGAGGAGAACAGTAAGCCTATAAAATCTTCACGTTCAGTGGCTAGTTTCATTGAGTCCAGGTGGTAGGGCTGGACTCAGTCCTCGATGGGCACCCATGGACTGAATTGGACTTTCCTTTCAGTGCGTCTGTCTAAATTCTCCAGTTGCAGAGAAGACTAGTCCAAGCTGCTGTCCCTGTAAGCACTACATGTGCCCAATGGTGTCTTTTTCTATGACAGGTCATGGTCTTCCTTTTTTTTTATTTATATAAATAATTTACATATATATATTTCACCTCATTGTAATCCCCGGGGGTCACCCACCACCTCCCCTCCCTGGTCGCTCCAGCTGGTGTTCCCACCCCAAGTTGTATACTTTCATTTGTTTGTCCATGTATTAGTGAAACCATTTTGTTTCTGTCTTTTTCTTTCTGACTTGTTTCTGCTAATATGGTTTCTTCTAGGTCCATCCACGTTATCATAAATTTATCAAATTTGTCATTTTTAAGTGATGAGTAATATTTGGTTTTCCTTTCTATGACAGGTCATGGAGGAGCTGGTGGATGAGGGGCTGGTGAAAGCCCTTGGAGTTTCCAACTTCAACCACCTTCAGATCGAAAAACTCTTGAACAAACCTGGACTGAAATACAAGCCAGTGACTAACCAGGTAAATTCTGGTCAACAAGGGTTAAGGGTCCTATGCCATTGCTTCTTACACATCAAGAGGCAGGTTTGGTGTTATGTCCTGTCTCCGCCCAGGATCAGTTATCAGGGGACTTTGCGAGAAGGGGCTTGGAGATGGTTTAGCAAGCCTAGTAGTGGGCAACACTTGACCTCTGCCTGCTGTCTTTTTCACAGGGAGGACTCGCTAGGATCAGGCCAGCTTCCCTGGTGATGGAACTGTTTGTTTTTGCAGGTTGAGTGCCACCCATACCTTACCCAGGAGAAACTGATCCAGTACTGCCACTCCAAGGGCATCAGCATCACTGCTTATAGTCCTCTGGGGTCTCCAGACAGGCCTTGGTAAGGTTTCTGAGAGATCTTTGATGCTCTGAAAAACAGATTTTCAGTTTGGGTGGATGTTGTTATGAAACTATCAGTCATTGTCAAAAAGAAAAATCTCTAAGGAATGTGGCTGGCCCATGCAAAGAGTGGGGGTTGGGGAAATGAAAAACAAATGTCCGACCCTCTAAAAATACTCATGTTCTGCTGCCAGCATTTGACCAGCCATTGCAAAATGCTGAGGGTAAGGCACAAAGCTTTGAGGCCCACCTGCCTTGTCTCCCACAAGAAGACTGGGACGGTCATTGGTGTAATGTCCACATGTGGTGGACACAGTGATGTTCCACATCAGTCATTTCTCTACCCCAGGGCCAAGCCAGAGGACCCTTCCCTATTGGAGGAACCCAAGATTAAGGAAATTGCTGCAAAGCACAAGAAGAGCTCAGCCCAGGTACCATGTGGTTCCCTGCTTGCTTGCTTGCTTGCTTGCTTGCTTGGGGGAATGGGTTGGATATTTTTCCCCCAGCAAATCAGTCTAGCATTTCATTCCTTATGTGGTCTTCCTTTAACTCCTCAAAGAGGAAGAAAATGGGAAAGGAAGAGCACTCTGACCCTCCAGGAAATAAAAGACTTATTGCTGAAACAAAGTGTCTGTGTGATAGCTTCCTACTGAATCCATTGCCCAGAGATAAGAGCAGCCTTTTGGAGCAGAGAGATTGAGGGGCAGGTCCCATGTCTGCTATGATCAGCCCGATGACCTCACACAGGGCCCCAAGTCACTGTCCTTATTTTTTAACTAAGAAAACCACAGGGTTGTTGTGAAGATGCAGGGAGATACTGGATTGGAGGAGCAAGTATCTGTGTGTCTTGAAGGGCTGAGTCAATATTGGCAGTTGTCACTAAAGATACAGGCATTTCTTTCAGTGGAGGGAGGGATTCTTGAATAAATAGAAACTTGATGTCTTGTCTGCAGATTCTGATCCGGTTCCAGATTCAGAGGAATGTGGTCGTGATCCCCAAATCTGTAACCCCAGCACGCATCTTGGAGAACTTCCAGGTAAGATGCTAGCCCTGGTTTTCCTCAGTGGAGATGGGGCACTTTTTCACCCCATTGCTGTGTTGTCTGTGGGTCCCACCCTCTCCCTACCAGCCTGCCACCTCTCAGTTGCGAGACTGACCTCAGTAGAGCTGAGCTGATTGACTGGTGGGCCAAGGCAGCGCTGGGGGAGCGTCGGTGATCTCCTGCCAGGCTCAGCCCAGCTGTGTGTCCCACCACCAAAAGAGGGGGCTTGATTGAGGACCTGGGCAGTTGGTTCATGGGCCATACTCAAAAGTCAGCTCTCCTGGCCCAAATACTCCACCACCCAGCAGCAGGGGAAGTATGTATCATATTTGAAGAACTGTCTTTCTGGGAGAACCCATTAGGGAGCACTCATGAGCATACCTAAGCTTATGCCTCTAGGGCTATTATCCTCCTCTGTACAACACTAGACCCAATAAGGATGGCAGTCTTTGTAAAATCTCATTTAGAGCCAAAATCATGTCCAGTGGACAGAATGAGAGAAACATCTGTAGCCAGTGGTGCTCTGGATATAACCACTTGCCCCACCAGGGTAGCTAGAGATCACCCCATGAACTTGCTTGCTGATAATGTTTGGGATTCTTGCTTTTCTAGGTTTTTGACTTTAAATTGAGTGATGAGGAGATGGCGACCATCTCCAGCTTCAACAGAAACTGGCGTTTCTGCAGCATAACATAGTAAGTGACACTGGGTCATGGTCATGAGGAGAGCCATCCTTTTCTAAACTGCTGCAAGGTTAGCTGGAAGGGCTGGAGGGCAGTTGACCACTTTTATCTTCACATACTATGTTCTGGTAGTCTTAAAACTCCTGCATTCTAGGAAGAGTATAGAAGTCATTCATTCAAAATAAATGTGACAATTAAGAATGCATCCTACATAGTTGGGCACGGTGGCACGTGCCTGTAATCCCAGCTACCTGAGGAGCTGAGGCTGGGGATTGCTTGAGTCTGGGGTTCCATGGGCAAAAATAGTGAGACCTCGTCTCAAAAAACGAACAAACAAATGAATCCTACAACTGCCAAACAAAGTGCAGTAAGTGCGTAAGTGCAAAGTGCGTAAGACGGCATTGTCTAGCTGCTCTATTCTGTTCTATTCTAACTTCTCTATTCTTCTCTATTGAGGGAATACAGAAATAAATCCAATGTCAATAGTCATAAAAGCAATACAGAAAAATAAAGGAAAATAAGGGTATTAGGAAAAGGTGAGTGTTGGTGGAATTGATATTTTAAAAAGGATGAGTCAGGGGAGGCTTTGCTGTTTAGGTGACAGCTGAGCGGAAGTGTGGAGGAAGTGAGGATGCACGTGGTGGTTATCTGGGGGGTGGTATTCTAGGCAGTGAAAACAGTAAGTGCAAAAGCCCTGCTGGAGGGGTGTGTTGAGGGCCTTCAAAAAGGAGGCCAGTAGGATTGGAGCAGAATAAGTGAGGGGAAGAGTGAGAGGTAGTGGAGTTAGGTGGGTGTCTGGGGCTTAGACTATGCAAAGAGGAGCAGATCAGGAAAAAGACTTTGGTTTTAGCTTAGTGATAGCTGAGACACCACTGGAGAACTGTGAGCAAAAGAGGCCCGGTCTGACATATGTTTTACAGAAACCATCCTGACTGTGCTTTGAGAGACTACAGGAGATGGTGACAATCAGGGAGAACATGACAGTAGCTGCACCTGTGTTGGGGGGTGAGAAGTGTTCAGATTCTGAATATATTGAAAAAGTAATGTGCGTCAAATCTACCACCAATTAGAGTTAAAGAAGCTTCAGGTTTTCTTTTGGTTTTGTTTTTGCCTGTATTACACAAGAATGAAATCTCTACTGGGGTAAAGAAATCAGGAGTTTGTTTTGGGGTGTGCTTGTAACAACCATCAGAAATCTAAGAGGTGATAAGCATAAGCAGTGGGATAGATCAGTGTGTGGGGTTAGAAGGAATGGTCTGGTGCAGATAAATGCATGTGAGTCAGTAGCATATGGGTGGATAGCAAGTTTCTAAAGAATAGAGAAAGTGAAACTGCCTTCGTCAATCACAAAAACTCAGTCATGCATGCAGTTTGTTTAGAAGAAATAAAACATCAGAAGGACCAACAGAGAGAGTGCCTCTATTTCTTCCATCATGGCCTCATGTGACCTCCAATATCCACCTGCTTGTTCTCTCAGTAGAGTGAACAGTGGGATGCAAAGCATTGTGGGCTCTGATTTGCTGGCTTATGCAGGCATGAGTACGCTCATTCAAATGGGGTGCTAAATATTAGTGTTCACATATCCCCTCTTGACCTGGCTCATTACTTGAAAGCATTACTGATCAACATTCAGGTATATTCCAGGCCTCGTGCCCCTCACTGTTGGGAAGAAACTTCCTGGGCACCATGTCCAAGTCTGTGCTATTGGAGTCATAGGCTTTGCTCCAGCCTTAACTCTTTCAAGCACATCTTTCCCACAAAGTTCTATAGACAGCAAGCACAGAAATGGACGGTAAGCACACAAAGGCAGATAATGGCAATGTGATAGGCCCAGTTTATATGGTGATATCAAACCAGCAATAACAACTGAAAAGTCAGTTAGTCAATAGGTCAAAGGCCAAAGATCACATGGTGCACTAACGATAACTGATATACTTGTTTCTAAAGTCTATGTAATTAAATTCCTACTTTCCCAGAGATATTTATTCATGTATAACAGGTGATACTGTCATTCTAAAGAAATCACTAGCATATATATTTTTTAATATAGAGATGTCCAATAGAGTATGTAGTGATTTGAAACTATTTTAGCTTATGGTTTAAGTGACAGTTGCTGTCAGTTGTTGTTTTGGCTATGGAGTTTAATAAACTCTCCTACACAGCACAATCAGGAAAGGTTTCCCAATTTTGTGACAATGAGGAGGTATGGACAAAGCATTGTCTGACTCAAGGGAAAGAACTGAGAGAAGAAAGTTTGAGGCAAAGGAGAACAACACTAAGAAAACCATAGAGAGGCCTGGTTGATCGCTTTGAAAAAGCTGTCCTTTCCGAGGCTGTCTGCTTCAATTTCCTGGAAATCTTCATCTTTAGGTCACCAGAAGATGGGCAGGTCCAGTCAGGAAGAGATGTGCCTTTTGTCAAGTGTGTTATGTGACTCTCTGAAGTGTTACTGTTCAAATGATCCTTTCCAGTGAGGAAGGAGAGAGTTGTCTAAAGCTGTATTTTCCAATAGATGAATACTCCATTTCTTGGTCTCTTGTACAAAGGAAAGAGTTTGTTCATTTAAATCCCTTTCTGGCCGGGCATTGTGGTGCATGCCTGTAGGAGACAGCTTATGGAGTTGCAGCTGGGAGTGGGGATCAAGGTTCGAGTCTCGCCAGGGGCAACACTGTGAGACCTAGTCCCAAAAAATAGCTGGGTGGGTGGCATACACCTGTAACCTGGGAAGCTGAGGCTGGGGATTGCTTGAGTCCGTGGTATTATGGACAACGTGAGCCAGCGTTTTCCTGGGGAAAAAATAGCAAGACCTAGTCTCAAAATAAATAAGTAAGTAAATACATAAATACATAAGTAAATACATACATACATACATACATAAATCCCTTTCAGGCTTTTCCTCTTTGGCAAGTTTCATTCAGCGTTTGGTTTGACCCTCGCCAACAAGCTTATGAATTAATTGTTACAGTTCAGAAAAAACGGGTTGAATGCTTAATTCATGAGTAAATTCAGGAGATGCTTCAGCAACTTCTGGAAATTCTTTGACCACAGCCCACAATTCCATAAGATTTCTGAGGTTTGTATGTCTCCTCAGACCACTTAACTTTAAAGGGGAGATTGTAACAAGTTCAGAGGATGCTGGCCTAAAGGGAGCTCTAGCATAAAGGGTTACTTCAGCAGAAGTGCACTGTGTCAGCTGGAATCCTGAAAAGAAGGCCAGCTGTTCAGAAAGGGAGGCGGAGCTTGAGAGTATGGGCTGGAGCTGAGCATCCAAAATCGGAAGAGGAAGTCCAGGAAAAAAGGCAGGATGGCAGCTGGAACCTTGCGTGCAACGCGGAGGTACAGAGAGAGAAATATGATGCCAGAGCTTGGGGCCCGAGCACAATTCTGATGAATCATATCTGTGGTAGAAAGTGAGGGAAGAAACAGATGATTGAGAAGTGATTTGCTTTTCTTTACTCTTTCAAAACTTTCAGTCACTTTGAAAGCCTCATTTTCCAAAGAAGCAGTTTTTAGACTTCCAGTAATATCTAGAAGCTTCCATTTTTCACATGAAATTGACCTTCCACTCATCTTACCAGTTATGGAGCCACGATTGTCCAATTCAGTTTTAAGGAAAGCTAGCTTGGGATGTTTAAAAGCACCTCATGATGATCATTAGTTAGTTTCTCCAACTAATCAGCAGTGCAAAAGTAGGACCACGATACTGAAATATTAAACTGAGAGCAGTTACTGAGGGAAGAGCCTCCTGAAGGCACTCATTCAGGTTCCCAGAAACCCATTTGTTACAAATGCCACTGCTGAAAAATCTTAAAATGAGGCTGGGCACGGTGGGTCGTACCTGTAAGCTTCAGCCTATGAAGTGGCCAGGGCTAAGGATCGCGGTTCGTGTCCCGCCTGGGGTCCGTAGCAAGACCTAGTTCAAAAAAAAAAAAAAAAAAGCTGGGCGTGGTGGCATGCATTTGTAATTCCAGCTACCTGGGAAGCAGAGGCCGGGATTGCTCGAGTCTGTGGTACCCCGGGCAACTTGAGCCTGCAGTTCTCAGACAAAAATAGCAAGACCTACTCTCAAAAAAAAAAAAAAAAATCTTAAAATGACCTGCCTTTAACAGCCCACCTGTCTGGAGAAGGAAAACGGGCCTTAGGCCAAAAGGCATGCTGTACGTTCCACAGCTAACCTTTTCTCAGATGACTGCATCATGCAGTAATAATAGCTGCTCATTTAAACCATGTTGTTCCCATGAAGTACTCATCTGCCAGTGGATGGAATCACAGGTCAGCATCACTCCAATATGAGCACTTCTAAAGTAAAATATTTACCTGAGGCTAACAGGTCCACCAGAATAACCCAGTCCCTTGCAGGATAGGCCAGTTCCAGGTGGGTAAGACCTCAAGGAAAGTGGCAATTTGTGAATAAGTCTCTTGGAAGATCAACACTAAATTTTGGGGCTCTCAGAACCGAGAGAAAATCAACCCTAGGATTCTAGTAGTGGAAGAAACCCAGTAAACCAGAGCTGGCGCTGTGGGGCACCTCTCACTTGTCTTTCCACCACCTCTGGGATTTAGGGAGTTTAATCTTTGGACCCCATGTTGAGCTCCAAATCTGGTAACTTCATAAAGGACATCAGATGTCAGGTATATGACATCCTCATACACCATTTGTGCAGAAACAGAACCTAAGAAGCAGCTGATGATACTATGTCTTTATGTCAGTATGCTCTTTTCCTCTATCCTTCTGCCTCTACCCCTGGGACTTCTGAAGCTGAGTTACTCAAGTCTCCCAGAGCAGGAAACAGTGGGGCATGCAAGGCATTATGGGTTCTGTACTTTTTTTTCTGGTTTATGCAGGGGCAAGTACACCTTAGCCTCCCAATTTCATTACTTCTGCTTCATTCTTAGTTTATGCTTTAATTGATCCTTTGCTTAATTTCTCTATTCTACACCATCTGGTATCTGCCTTTCTTCTGACTCATTTCACTTGGCATAATCCTTGCCAGCCTAAAAAAAAGTCTCTCCTTTGGCCGGGCACAGTGGCTCGTGCCTGTAAGCTTCAGCCTGTGAAGCGGCCAGGGCTAGGGATCACTGTTCGAGTCCTGCCTGGGGCCCGTAGCAAGACCTAGTTCCAAAAAAATATCTGGGCGTGGTGGCGCATGCCTGTAATCCCAGCTACCTGGGAAGCTGAGGCTGGGGATTGCTTGAGTCTGTGGCCCCCCGGGCAATGAGAGCCTGTGGTTCCACAGGCAAAAATAGAGAGACCTAGACTTAAAAAAAAAATCCTAGCCAGTCTCATCCACCTATGTGAACACAAATGGCAAGAGCTGAATCTTTTTTGATAGCTGAATAATATTCCATTGTATGTAGATATGACATCTTCCTGATCCACTCATCTGTATATTTGGGCACTTTGGTTGTTTCCATAGCTTGGCTATTGTAAATAATGCAGTGATGAACATAGGAATGCATGTACATCAGTGTTTTTGTATTCTTTAGGTAGATACCTAGGAGTGGAATTGCTGGATTGTGTGGCAAATTCATTTTTAATCTTTTGAGAAACCTCCATACTGTTTCCCGTAGGGTCTGAAACAATCTACATTTCCACCTGTAAGAAGGTTCCTTTCTCTCAACACCCTCATCAGTGTTATTATTTTTGGTCATTTTAACATGGGTCATTCTCACAGGTATGAGGTGGTATCTTGTTGTGGTTTTAATTTGCATTTCCCTGATGGTAAGTGGTGAGGAACATTTTTTCATGTTACTGCTGGCCATCTGTATGCCATCCTTGAAGACATGCCTACTTATCTCTTCTGTCCATTTCTTTATTTGGTTTATTTTTCTTTTTGTTGAGTTGTATGAGTTCTTTGTAGATCTTTGCTATAAAATCAGGCGCCTCATAAGAAGACGATTGGCATAACTATACCTTAAATTATAAATCTTTAAGAAGCGTTGGAGAAAAGGGTATCATCATCCCTGTTAAGTGATGGTTCGAAATGACCTCCTCGTATTTTATCAACACTTTCTGATTAATTTCTCTGATTAAACATCAAAGATACTTGTTTGAGCATGGCAGCTGAAACTGCAAATGCCCAATTTAATTACTACTTGATCCTCTTCCACACTTTAAAAAACAAAACAAAATAATTTCTCACTTTTTAGAAAGTGTCTCACACCTCAAATATATTGTTGGCATTTTATGTTATCCCATATCCATCCCACACAGCCTCTCCACATCTTAAAAATGTGAACTTTGTCAAAGTGAAGAACAGCAAAGCAGCAGCTATTTAGAATGAAAAGGACATAACAAAAGGTCAGACTAAAATATGACCTTTCTGGAAATGAAAGCATTTCTCTGCACACCCAATGAGTGAGTGGACCTTGCTCAAATCCTAGTTCTAAGTTCTTCTATTTACGGTAGCCATGTCACCTTGGGGAAAATTTTCCCAAGCTTTCCAAATTGGTTTCCTTATTCATAACACTGTCATTTACAGGTGATCTCTCTTGAATGTGAACTGAAAATACCAGGCATTCTAAACCCTTTGCAGGTGTCATTAATGCTCTCAATAGTCTCAAACTCTTCTATTAATTGTACCCCCCCATACACACACAGAGAGTTGTGAGGAAAGCAGTCCTTATGAGGTGATTAGTACTTCACTCGGCACCAGACTTACTAGAATCTTCATTATGAGTTTATTCTGAAGACCCTGTCACTTCTTGTCTGTCCTTCTTCCTAAGCACACCTTTCAGATCAGCTTGATGGAAGGTCAACACAGGACACCCCCTTCCATTTCTTGTGTGCTTATAGAATCTTGGAGGAAGGAGGCTGAGCGAGCAGAAAGACCAGACTACACTAGATACGGATACCTTTTCAACCAGAGTTTAATATTCACAATTCTCTCTTTTTCCCTGCAGCATGTCTCATTTGGATGAATTCCCCTTCCATGCTGAATACTGAAGCTGATGTCCTTCAAGATCATATAGCACAATCTTCCCACTCTTTATTGGAATATGATGTTCTGCGTCCCAGAACTGTTTTAACCGGGTTTTCCTGGAATCGCAACTTCTTTAAGCCAGAACCTACGCGCTGTTGTAGCTGGATCAGAATGTTCCATCATTAGCAGATTATCATGGGGCCATAATAACTCAGATCAGCAAGTTAATATTTTTTTCACTTATTTAACTTGATCACCAGGAACTCTGCTAACCATGAAGTTGCAAAGATTTCAAAAGATTAAAGAATCAGAATAATAACCAATATGCATCAAGTTGACTCTGTGCCTATGCTCTTTAAAATGCTTTGCTCTGTGTTCATTCCTTGAGTCCTGCAGCCATCCCTTCGAGAGAGGTGGTTGTATTCAATTTCAGAGGAGGACAGAGGAATGAGGAGGCTAAGGATCCCCATCAAGGACACCCCAGGTTATAAGCAACTGAACCAGGTTTTGAAAGCACATGGGCTCTGGGAGAGCTCAACTGGCTCATCTTCCCCTGCCCAAGCCTCCGGCACCTTCCTTACTTAACCTTTCTCCTTCTCATTCTTCCACCCTGTCTTTGACATGCTGTCATGCCCACGCCTCAGCTTCCCTGGTGACGGGAACTTTAAGAACCACAAAGGTGCCACCATTCCTTGAAGGAGAAGTGTGGGGTGTGGATACCTGGGAATGGGGTGGGAAGGAGCAACTAGTCTGAACAAGGAAAGTCACAGGTGAGTCTGAATAGGACAATGTTTACATTGCCATTAAACTAGAACATTACGTTCTATAATCATTACTTCCTGTGAAGTATTATAATTACTTAGGAATGTGCAGGGGTTAACAGCATGAGCATTTGACCTTGCACATTTAACACATGCTAGCATTCTGCCACATGGGCTTCAAGCCTTGAGAAATTATTATTATTATTTTTTTTTTTTTGAGACTAGGTCTTGCTATTTTTGCCCGTAGAACCTCAGGCTCTAGTTGCCCAGGGTACGACAGACTCAAGCAATCCCCAGCCTCAGCTTCCCAGGTAGTCGGGACTACAGGCGCACGCCACCACGCCCAGCTATTTTTTTGGAACTAGATCTCGCTACGGGCCCCAGGCAGGACTCGAACCACGATCCCTAGCCCCAGCTGCTTCATAGGCTGAAGCTTATAAGCACAAGCCACTGTGCTCGTCCCTTGAGAAGTTATTAACCAAATAACCTACATGTACCAAGGTAGGTGGTATGAATCACCTCCTCAGGTTGGTGAGGTACCACCTCTTTCCTCTGCTGGTCTTTAATCCACTTGCTCCCAGTCCTGACTTCCTCTGGTCTGTGCAGTGGGGAGATGCCAACCCCATTCCCCAGGCTCCTAGTCAGTGGACTCCCAGCTGGGATTGCCCCAAGAGAGGTTCAGGGGTCATTGAATAATGTCATTTCGTTGCTTCCTGGTAACATGA
The DNA here is from genome assembly GCA_004024945.1 of Uropsilus gracilis. NCBI lineage: Eukaryota > Metazoa > Chordata > Mammalia > Eulipotyphla > Talpidae > Uropsilus > Uropsilus gracilis. The sequence goes on from PVHY01013364.1 coordinate 39,926, forward strand.
ATGGGGAAAAGTCATTATTCAAGGACCTGGTTTTATTAGACATATGATTCAAGTCATAGCCCACAAAAACCTGTTGAAGACACTACATGAGGACTTACAGTACTAGTAGAGGATTTCCTGATAAGAAGAAGGGAGAAAGCCAACGGTTTCTTTCTCTTTCACCACTCTATCCTCAATAGGAGGTACCTTTCCTCAGTGGTCTTGGAAGTCTGCACTTTGATTGGCTCTTACCAGGTGACACGATTCTTATCAGGTGCCATCCTAGGTCCTCCATGCTGGCATGACTGACAGTCTCTTCCAGAAGTGCTAACCTGAGTCACCTGTTCTCCCATTTGATATCCCAGCTCTTCCATCACAGTGCCACCAATTCTTGGAATAAATAGTCCAATTCCAAAAATCGTAGGGTAATGTCTACTCTTTGACTCAACATGTTTCCCACCCACATCATTATATTTTTACCATTCACACATACAAAAATAATTGATGGACTTGTTTAGTGAGCCTTTAAAATTTATATCATGAAGAATTTAACTTCCATATGATTTTTTTTTGAGACTAAGTCTAGCTATTTGCCCATGGAACCGCAGGCTCACGTTGCCCAAGGTACCATGGACTCAAGCAATCCCCAGCCTCAGCTTCTCAGGTAGCTGGGATTACAGGCGCGTGCCACCACATCCAACTATTTTTTGGGACTAGGTCTCGCTATGTTGCCCTGAGCGGGACTTGAATCAAGATCCCTAGCCCCAGCCCTTTCATAGGCTGAAGCTTACAGGCATGAGCCACCGTGCCCGGCTTCTGATTATGATTTTCTTGATTAAAAAACGTAGAGGATAAAAAGATTAGCTGCCTATCAAAGAATTGAATGACCTTATTTTTGTTTGTTTGTTTCACTTGGATTTAACCAAACAGGTCAATGAAAAGAAAATGGATATGGAGAAACACTGTTATTTAAACAAATAGCTTCCCACTTAACCCTGATTTTATTTTTCATTTACATCTGAGTGATGAGATTTTATTTTCCATTTGCATCTGAGAAATGAGAACCTTGCAGGCCTCCACAGCCTCCATCTCCCAAATCCAATAAATCCAATGGGTGCATCCTCGAATATTTTTTGGATTCCTGGGAATAAAGTCACACTAGTCATCATCTAAACCCACAGCCACCATGATGAAGAAAGAATCTAAGGTGTAGAGTACAGGTATGTGTTAAAGGAGCTCTTTCTAGTCTGTGATTATGTAGGAACTCACTTAATCTTACCCAGAGAGAAGGGGAATACCTGGGAAGGGGAGGATGGTGAGCCAGAGTGCTGAAGGGAGCTGTCGACCCAAAGCAGGGGTCTGGGGGTGGATCCTCATGCCTGTGTCTATCTCCACCCATTTCTCACTGAGTTGGAGAGACAAGTGCCAGTGGCCAGGAGGTCTGGGAGGTGCTGCTCTTCTGCAGAAGAGATTTCCAGGAAATCTCGGCACTAGACTTACCCCAGGAGTCCAAACCTGCAGCCGCTAACGATGTTCCAGTCCATGACCAAATACACCAGTGCTCCCTGAATACAGACCAGGTGTGCAGAATGCGGGGCACTGTGTAGGTTTGTGTGACTATGTTGGGTGAAGCACACACAATGACCAAGATCCCTATTTTTTTTTTTTTTTTTTTT
>PVHY01013365.1:0-41677 GCA_004024945.1 Uropsilus gracilis
CAATGGAATATTACTCAGCAATTAAAAATGACAAATTTGATGAATTTATGGAAACCTGGATGTACCTAGAAGAAATCATTCTAGCAGAAACGAGCCAGACAGAAAGGGACAGAAACCAAATGGTTTCACTAATATATGGTCAACCAAATGAAACTGCACAAGGGGAGAATGGGGACCAGCTGGAGCGGGTGGGAAGGGGTGGTGGTGGGTGACCCCCAGGGACTGAAACGATGTGAAATATATATAAATAAATAAATTAAAAAAAAAACATTTCTGCCAATATCTGGGAAATATGTGGTTTTAACAGATTTCCTTGATTTTAAAATATCATTTCCCCCCTGAATGTAATGAGTCTAGCTACTACATGTGAGAGAGCTGCTATCATTCTATTATTACTATAGTTTTTGACTTGAGTGTTAGTTTTGGCTTGAGGTCAAATAAATTTCATCATAATGAGCTTAGTTAAGCCATGATGGATTTCGAAGGCTTGTTTTCAAAGACCACCTTAAAATGTCAGGTACATTTTGAGGAGTAAGGGTAAAAGCAAAACATTTGTCATTCTAGGAGGCACTTTATTTGTCAACTAGGTAGAGTTTTATAAAATCACATTGTATGTTAAACTGTGCTCTTCTATTAATGTAGAGAGGGATAATAAATTAGATTTATAGGAAACTATTTGAATTGGCTTAATTCTAGGAAGACTAGAGTATCAGAATTAATTGGTTACAGGAAGAAATAACACCTGTGGTAAGCCATGTGGCTACCACAGGCAACTAAGAAAAATGGAGGGAAAAACCCCTTAACTTCCAAGAATTCTAACTGGTTCTGGTACAAATTACTGGTTGGTGTGTACTTCCCACAAATATTAAAAGCAGTTCCACCTCTCTCTCCCTCTCTCTCCCCTCTATCTCCCTCTCTCTCTCTCACACACACAAATAAATTAAAATGGAAGGTTTTGAGAAAGGTATATCACATCCAATGAATTTTCTGGATCAGGAAAATTGTGATTTGGGGGTTATGGATATAACTGTAGGAATAGAGACACTTCATATCTAGCCCTTGCTTTGTGATTATTATCTATTATTTGTGATTTTGGGCAAATCATTTCTTTCTCTGCCTTGGAATCCTTATCTGAACATGGGAGGAGAGACATAGGTTAATACAATGATCCAAAGGCAATAATTGAATGACAAGTTATTTATGTGTAAACAAATGTCTTTAGCAAATTAAGGCTAGAATACAAGAAACATCATTTTAAAAGAAAAAAAACTGCTTGAAATTTTTATAAGTTGGGCACAAATTAGTGAATACCTAATATCTGATTTGGTTAGTAAAATATTCACTAAGGTTGAATCTATCCCAAATAAGCAACTTTACATGGTGGCCTTAAAGAGGTGGTAATGGGCAGTATATTACTCTTGCAAATAACAAAAGATTCTGTTAGGTAGGTAGGTAAGTAGAAAGGCCCAATTTTAGAAGATTTGTGTGTTTACATGTGCATATTAGTTTTGGGCAATGATGGCTTATTCCTTAGTTAAATATAGATCATTCTTTAAAATTTTTACTTTGACACTCAGCTATCCTATGGAGGGGTGTAGAGCCTGTGGGAAAGCATAGTTTTCTCAGAGGGTTTTTCAAGGTGACCTTCCTGCACAGGTGGCCCAGTAGATAACATGTAGCCTTGAGATGTACAGAAAGCAATAAACAATGTGTAATCTTGTATGGTTTGCATGCTCAAACACATATTTCTGTAAATTAGGCTTAAATTGACCCTGTGCTGGTTTGTCTACAAATCATATAAAATCTAATAGGCTCCTGGCAGTGAGGGGTGGGGTGTCAGGGCTCTCCTGGCCTCTTACTAGTCACTCACTGGGCACAGGGCCACTGCTATTGCTGGAACCTAGGGGAGCCTGCTGCTGTTGGATGCTACTGCTTGCTACCTGTGTATCTCCTGTTGCCTCATATAAAGACTTGCTCCTGCTCCATGAATATGGGATTCATATCCTGTTTTCTCATCTGCTGTTGCTGAGAATTGGGAAAACTTGTAGCTGAGACTCCACATACACCAATGGGATGGCATGCAGATGAGTAGGAGAAATGACAGGGGCATACTGGTACCCTTAAAAAATTATTCAAAGCCTGAACTTTGGTTAATGAGGTAGTATATTGGAAATTTCTTAACTACTTCAATTCTTCTCTTTTTAGACACATGGAAGAATTGCTTTTTTCTATTTCTTTTTAAGTTAGGTATGTTCATATGACTTGATTTGGCAAGAGAAATGTGAGAGGAAGTGAAATGACTCACCTCTCATTTCCTCTGTTTTGGCCACTTAGGAAGTACAAGCCGAAGTGGAATCTCCATCAACCAACTCTGTCAGCTAATGGGAGACATTACTGTAAATGAGGCAAAAAATTAGCCAATGAGATTTTTAGTTTGTTTATTGTTGAAGCAGAGACTAACATGTCCTGACTAAAGTAAGCAGTATAGGGACAGGAATCTACTGGTGATTTGTACTAGAGTACATCTTGGCAAAGAGGGATGTCACATCACAGTGCTGTAGCCCTAGGGATGGGTGCCATTTTTCATGCCCCCACTGACATGAAGCTGCATTAAATTACAACTCCTAGAATGCTATAAGCTAGATTTCCTAAATGGGGGCAGCTGGGAGGAAGGAAGGAGCAAAGCCAAAATACTTTGGAGGTGGAATGAAGGAAGCACAGAAGAGGCACATGGTTGTCTTTGCAGTAGCATAGGAGACATATAAGGAGGCTGTTCCTGGGACTTTAGCCCTTTGGCAGGTAGATAGGATGATGGAATTCATTCTCTTGACCTTGTGGTGGATGATGTGGTGCATATTGATTTTTGGGTCTCTTGCATGCTAGCTCTCTAGAACCTGCTTAACCCCTTTTGTGTGGTTTCTGTCAGTATGTGCCTAGGACTTGTTCTCGTGCTTTTGGGCCTCAGTTGCCCCATTTTTAGGCCAATCTGTTTGACTGGGCATCTGGTCATGAGAACAATATTTGGCTTGATTGGGAAATCATTCCTCCTCCTCCTCCTCTTCTTCCTCCTCCTCCGCTTCCTTCTTCTTCTTCTCTGTCACCTTCTTCCTCACCCTTTCTCTCTGCCCTTTCAACGTTGCTACCAAGATCTTTGGGCACCCATAGAGTATGCTTTCCTTGCTTTTGTGTGTATAGATGACCAAATCCTTAGCATGGACATAATGAGTTTCTCTCTCAAAAGTTGCTGGTACTCCTTGGTTTTGCCTGCTTTCAAGTGGAAATATATTCAGGTGTAGCCAGGTGAAGCAAATGATGCTTATAAAGAATGCTACTGCAAAGACAAAAACAGTTCAGTTCACGAACAAGCAAGCAAAAAAAAAATCAGGAAAAATAAACTTTTAGAATCTAAATCTTGAAAATGCCTCCATTTGCATCAAGATTTTCCGGCTTAGTTACTGTCTAGATTCTAAACTTGATTCTAAACTTTAATAATCTCTGATTCAGATAGCTATATTTCAAATGAGATTGTGGACTAGTAACTTCTTTCATTATTATCCCCTATAGCTCTTTATTCTGCCAACTCCTTTTCTTCCTACTTCTTTCCTGGAAAAAAAAAAGACTCCGTGCTTATCACATGCGAGAGACTATACAAGTTTCTAGAAGTTCAAACAAAGCTATGTGATTTGGGCCTTTAAGAGCTTTTATCTAGTAAATGGCAGAGTCTGACCTCTAAACAAATAACACTCATGCTATTTATAAAGTGATAAATGTTATACTTGAGTTATTTATAATAGCATACAGGCTCAGGAATAGCATGGAGTGACAATGACTTTATCATGTCCAGCCTTGAATTTTAATCAATACAGTCAATACACATGCATCTGAGTAAGGGGATCTAAGGAATTAGTTTTTCAAAGTTTGCTAAATTATAACTTGGTTAGGTAGAAATCATTATTTTGAAGCAGAAAAAGAGAAGCTTTAGATAATGTATTTGAGGAATGTATGAGAAATGTCTATTCCTTTTTGTTAAGTCAGGATGTGACCCTTCCAGCTTACAGGATCTTATTACTACTGGAACAATTCATCATAATGTTAGGGGACTGTGACCTCCAGTACTGGTGTTGATGTATTAAAATAGCTATTGTTAGCATTGGTGGGTGGAGATTTGGAGAAGGGAAGTTAAGCCTTCTTTCAAGAAAAGAGGATTAAAGGATTAGGGAGGGGACAGAGAATAAAAGACATGGAAGTAGACAGAACAGATCAGGCTGGGCACAGTGGCTCGTGCCTGTAAGCTTCAGCTTATGAAGTGGCCAGGACTAGGGATTGCGGTTTGAGTCCCGCCTGGGGCCCGTAGTGAGACCTAGTTCCAAAAAAATAGCTGGGTGTGGTGGCGCATGCCTGTTATCCCAGCTACCTGGAAGCTGAGGCTGGGGATTGCTTGAGTCTGTGGTACCCCGACAACGAGAGCCTGCAGTTCCACAGGCAAAAATAGCGAGACCTAGTCTCAAAAAAAAAAAAAAAAAAAAGAAAGAACAGATCAGAAAACAGAACAATAGAGAGGTGAATGGAAGAGAACAGAGAAGTACTGAGAAGGAAGGTAGAAGAGGAGCAGCAGGGAAGCTGGAGGCCTTGGAGCTGCTGCTGCTGCCATGTGGGGTAGCAGGGAGGGAAGGAAGCCAAGCTGTGTGCTTCCATTCCCAGCCTGGGCTGGTGAGGAGCCAGGGGAAGCATGTTGGAGACACCACAAGTTATAATTTAGCAAACTTTGAACAAGCATGTTGGTGACCTGTGTGAGCTGTTCTGGAAATGTGGTGCTTGGAAACTTGGTTTAATTTTGAAACTGCGAAGCTTGGAAGTCTTCTGGAGAACTGAGTTTGCTGTGTTGCTGTTTCCAAAGTGAGACGTCTGAAGTGCTTGCTGTGTTGCTGTATTGAGTGAGTTTTGCTGATGCCGGGCCACTTTGGAGTTGGAGCTTAAAGAATTCCGGAGCTGTGCCTTTTGGAGAAGAATTGACGAAGTCATCCTGGTCTTCCTCATTGGATTTGAATCTCCTGCTTTTGGAGAAGGATTGTTGATGCCATCTTGGCTTCTTCTGGCTTGGAGTGAGTGGAGCTGTGTCTTTGAAGAAGGAGCTGTGGTGCCATCTTAACTCCTTTATCCAACCTAAGGTGGGGCAGTCGCCATTTTGTGGCCACACATGGTTGTTGCAGCCATGTGCACTTTGGAGACTGGACTGTGTGGTAAGATTACTAAAGGGGTTCCCTTGTACCCCTCAGTGACTCTTGTCTCATTTATCTTTTAAGTAAATTTTTTTCTGCCGCCCTCTTAAAGTTTATGTGGTCTTGCTACTGCATGTGCTGGCTGGGAAGAACCTGGTGTGTGGCTGGCTTTAAAGGGTCAGCTGCTCCTGTTTGTGTTTGGTTAAGCACCCTGTTTTGTTTGTTTGATCACCTGATATCAATATCTGCAAGAGATAATGGTTGGAAACAATCCAATAACAAAGAGATACGTAAACATTGTCAAACAATGTGGAGAGTAGCCAGGAACTGACAATGTTAGGGAAATATTTTTCTGAAGATTATACATTTAAAAAGCCATAAACTGTAACTGATTAAAGGATTTTATTACTTTGATTTTAATTGTATCATCAGTCCAAAGTAGAATTACAATAAATGTGACAAACAAGTTAGGAATGTGCTCTTTTTGTTTTGATTCAGCAAAGCGTACTTTTTAAAACATAAACTTATTCTCACACACACACAGAATGAGCAAACATACCACAAAGCAAGCCAAACATAGCTATATTTCCTTGCTGATAACATGTTTTGACTTTTCATTTTGGCATGAAGAGCTCATAGCACTCATAGACTTATAATATATGCACAAAGATTCTAAGATATTGTTTGGGAAATATCTTTATTTGAAATAAGGACTTGAGCTATAAAATTATGAATGGCTTATAGAATGCAATTTACTAAATTAATTTTCTTACAAACTAGAATAATTTCATCTTTTGACACTTGAAAATATATAGAAACTATATTTCTGTAGTTAGTAATATACAGTTAATTTTCATCATTGGCAGAACTAGCAGTGTTGTCTCTCTCTTCAGCTAGTGTGCTATGCCCCCGTTGGCTTGGAATAGCAGGAAGCACTCTGTTTGTCCGGAGAGGTTCTCCAGATAGAACTGGAAAGAAAGAAGAGGAGATACTTTAAAGATTTACTTTTCTCTGAGAGTCTAATCTCAGAGTCTAATGAGGAATGCTGGTAGAACTGCTGTTTCAAGGACTGGAAGTGTTCTAAGAAGCTTTATCTTGGGGAGAGCTAGACAGCACAAGACTATATAAGCAAGAATATGTGCATATACAAGTGTATATATGTATGTGTGTATGTGCATATACAAGTGTATATATATATATATATGTGTGTGTGTGTGTGTGTGTGTGTGTGTGTGTGTGTATGTGTTTGTATTCATGCTTACCATATGAAGTCAGGAATATCAACTACTCACAATTACAAGCCTGGGCCAAGTTTGATCAAAATAAGGTAGTGCCCTGCATGCCTGGCAGAGCTCTCTCCTTCTTGGGTGGAGTCATTTTGATGGCCAAGTCGTTTTGATGGCCAAGTTAGCATAAGACTTTAAATTAGCCCCAAGACATTTGCACTGTGCTTTTATGCAAACCTCAAAAGGTTCTAAAGTTTCTTTTAGGAAAGCACTGTGTTACCTTTCCATTGCTTCTCAGAGCTAAAGTCCATCAAAGAGCTTTATTTTCTATTATCTCCTTCAATTTAATAGAAAAAGAAGATTGCTGGGCTATGTGAAAGAAAACTCCCTCTTTGACTTCTTGACCCTACCCACCAGGATTCAAGGCAGAGTGATCCTTTCTCTAACTAGAACTTTGTAGCTACATTTCTGCTTAAAAGCAGTCAGGCTATTTATATTCATTTAGTGATTGAATTTACACTCTTCCAAACATTCACTTTACACAGATTAGAAAGGGCAGAGGAACTGATCTGTTAAGGAAGAGATCTTGGTTTCTGCTATGAACTCCTTAATGACGTTGGCTTTCGTAAAAGTTGGGTTTGTTTTAAGATCCCTGTGTATTTTTACCATGAATTCCATTCATCCAAAGTATAGTCTCAGGGAAAATAAATACCAGATTTTGATTCTGTGCAAACAGTAACCAAGTGTTTACAAATATTATCATCTCACTTAATCCTTCCAACATCTTATCAGGCTGGTGCTATTGTTACAGGCACATTGAGGAAATAAAGCAAGGTTAAGGAACTAAATAGTTGGTACAGTTCTGAAATTATCTAATCTATAATTATGAGGTTGAAGGCTGTGTGTGTGCGTATGTACATTTGCACATGCACGTGGGCAAGCATTACAAATGGGGAAGGCAGACTAAGAAGAAAAGAAAGGAAGGAAATCAGAATCTAGTATTACTTGTTTTGTTAGACAGCTGATTCAGAATCCTGTGGCTATGCTTCTGGCTCTGTCTGACCAAGTAATGTTGGACAAGTCATGTAAATTTTTTGAATGATTTTCTCATCTATACAGTGAGTATAAATAGGATATCTCAGAGAATAAATGTAAGGATTCCAAATTCAGCATTGCAGGATATGGGATTCAGGAGTTTACCTCATAATGAGTCACTGGGTAATACTCAGGCACATGCAAACTTGAAGAACTGGATGAACAGAATAAAACAAAATATATTTTGAAAATTTCAGTTCTGAACTGAAATAACATGTAGTTATGATTAGACATGCTAATTCTTGTAAAAGAAACTGAGGAAAATTCATAATACTTACATTTTTGGTCTGGTAGGGGAGCTAAATTGTTCCGGGTAAATGGAATATCCCTGATTTTGAGTCTGTTTGGAGAGAGATGTTGAAAACTTTGCCCTGGGGACAAACAGACTTATATCAATCATTTGATACTCAACCAAGAAAAACTGATAAAATCTAATGGATAAGAGAATCATAAAAATCATTAAACATCACTAAATAGATGGCGCTAACGAAAGCTAAACAGTGTAGGTAAAAGAAATTGTGAGCATATAGGATGAATCACTTCAGTCCTGTTTGCACAGGTGACTAAATCATGGACCAGGAAGCCCTGTCCACATAACTCAGCCTACTCCACTGATGATACCATGATAAAAATCTCAGATCCTGGCTAATGATCATCTCACAATTTCTTGGAATGGAGTAAGCTGAGAGCTCACAGATGCAGGTGGAAAATAACTCAGAACAACTATGATGCTTGTTTTGCTTCATGGACTTATCCTTTAAATATCTCCTTCTCTCTCTCTCTCTCTTTTTTTTTTTTTTGGAGACTAGATCTCGCTATTTTTGCCTGGGGAACTGCATGCTCATGTTGCCCAGGGTACCACAAACTCAAGCATTCCCCAGCCCTAGCTTCCCAGGTAGCTGGGATTACATGTGCGTGCCACCACGCCCAGCTATTTTTTTGGAACTAGGTCTCACAATTTTGCCCTGGGACCAGGAGTAACCTTGAGGCAGGTAGCCAGGTGCAGCACATCAGGAACTTCTTGTCGGGCAGGTGTGTGGAGTGGTTCACCAGGCTCCTTTATAGTGGCACTTCCTGTGGTGGAGGAGATGTTTCCTTTTCTCCAGACCTTTGTGTTCACCGGGTTCCATGCCTCTTATTCATGCTGGCTGTCTCCTCTATTCCAATGACTGTGACTTGGTGCTGCTTCTGAGCTTTATAGTTCTGGCATTTGCTGTTGGGAACCCAACTCCCTGCCAATGGCAATGGAGAAATTCCTTGGTGGAGACAAACTTCAGTTGGTGGCTGGTCCAGCTCAACTCTTCTCTCATGGTTTAGTTCTGTCATGAGGCTGCATCCCACATTGCATAGATTTCTGGACAAAGGCTTTGGTTCCCCAGTCCCTGGAGACATTGGAGGGGGGGCTCTGTGACAGGCCATTACTGTAGTTAGTCTCAGTCTTGTTTCTTGTGATTCTGATTATGTTCTGTTGGATTCCTACCCAGGTGATGAGTGTTCACAGAACCTTGATTTGTTGTTCTCCTCTCCTGTATATCTGCAGCTTGACTGCTACTTTTCCTAGCGCAGATCTGATTGAAGTGGGAGAAAACCAGAGGGAACCCCCCCCCCCCCCCGCCCAAGACTCTCTTGGGAGAGTCTGAGCTCCCACTCCAGTTCACATGGAGGCAGAAGGTGACTTCCCTAACCTTAGACCCCTAAATCCCAAGACCCTGAGACCCCAGGGTCACAGAACTTACCCAGTTCCCAGCCCTGCCTTCAGCCTGGGACAAGGCTAGGGTGTGCTGGAGGCCTCAGGACTCAGGCTGTTGGCAGAGATTGGGAGGAACTTCAGCTCTCACCTCAGCCCTGACTAGGATCAGGATTGGACCTGAATGGGGCAGAGGAGGGAGGATCTGGAGGGTGAGTGGGTGGGGGAGCCTACTAATCCCTTCTCCCAGCCCAGGATCCTAGGCAGAGGTGCCCTGGCCCTAGTCCCAGCTCTTAACTCCTAAGTTTAGAGTCAGGTTATTGTCTCTTTCCCAAAATTTCCCTTATACATGAGTCTCTCTAATAAAGTCTTGCTTCATTCAACCACAACCAGTGCTCTCTGGTGGAATCTTTCCCTAGATGGTAAAAGGACCCACTCTTGAGGGTTGGGGTCCTAGAACAAAAGCAATAATAATAATTACACTCTGTTGAACTTCTATTATATGCCAGTCTCTGTTTAAATGAAAGGAAAAGATACTAGAAATCATTTCTTACATGACTAGTTTAAATACAATTTTATAAACAAGCCATTTGTCTACTCATGCTATAAAACCTAAAAGTTAGAAAAATACAGGGCATTACAATCACATATTTATTAAATGTTGATAAGTGAGTAGGATTTTTTTTTCTTTTAAAGCAGGGGGTTCTCAGTCCTGGATACCCTTAGGTATTATCTGAAGAGTTAAAAAAATGTTGCTCTGACCAAACCCCAGATAAAGGAGAATCTCTGGGATGGGATAGCAGATTTGATTTTTATCCAGTCCCAGGTGATTCTAATGAGGTAGGATTGCTAACCATGGGCCTAGATAATAGGAGCTAGTAAAAGAATGTGGGATACAATCTATATAATCTAATTTAAATTATAAACAGTGGATATTGATGGTTGACTTTTCAGAAATTTTATGAGCTGGTTGCTATCACACTGGTGGCTTAACATGAACCATGGTGGAAGTATTTGCACCTTAGAAATCAGTAGACACTGACTTTTCTTGAAACTGGGTGAAAAGAAAAAAACTTAAACACCTATGCCTGCTTTTCCCCAGGAAGCAGGCTCCAGTTAATTAGCATCTTCACTGTTCACCTACTATTGGTATGTAAAAATCAGCTACCAGCTTCTCTCAGCTCTCTCCCCCTCTCTTAGACCTAAAAAAGAAAAACTTAGAAACACAGCTTAACCCTCTTTGAGACTTCCATGGGTTCTTTCTACCATCCCAGCCTTCGCAACAAAATCCCAAGCCAAAGCAATATTTCAGAGTGCAGACTAATTTATTACTAAACAAAGTGATTTCCTAATTACTACAAAAGAAACATGTAGGTAAAACTCTGATTACTTTAACATTGTCCAAAACCTTTCTCAACATTGTCCAAAGTCCGGCCGGGCACGGTGGCTCGTGTCTGTAAGCTTCAGCCTATGAAGTGGCCGGGGCTAGGGACTGCGGTTTGAGTCCTGCCTGGGTCCCATAGCAAGACCTAGTTGCAAAAAAATAGCTGGGCATGGTGGTGCACACCTGTAATCCCAGTTACCTGGGAAGCTGAGGCTGGGGATTGCTTGAGTCTGTGGTACCCTGGGCAACGAGAGCCTGCAGTTTCACGGGCAAAAATAGCGAGACTTAGTCTCAAAAAAACAAAACAAACAAACAAAAAACAACAAAAAAAAAAAACCATTGTCCAAAGTCCTTTAACAGATTGCCTAAAAAATCCTCAGTCTCTCAGTCCTGATCATCTCTCCAATGACAGCCAGTCAGAGTTCATCTCCAGATGCTCAAAGACATCTTCCTTTGGCTGCCCCTTTGGTGTGCTCCTCTTTGTCTTCCATGCCATCTTCTCCTTGTCCTCCAGGTAGTAGAAGAAACTTCATGGTACCGGACCCAGCAAAGTTCACTTTCTTCTCAGGCCTAACTTTTGCACGGCCTCTTCCAGACACAAGTCAAACTCAGCAGAATAAACTCCAACACGGAGTTCAAATCTGCAAACTCCTAACTGCCTTTAGCACACATGCTGCTAGCCTGGGTCAGCCAAAGGCTGCAGACCCTAAGCCTTGGCCACATGGCCAAACTCACATGGCTCACATCTTCATCCCACCAAATGGCAGAAACCAAACCAGAATCTGAATCCAAAATCAGCATTCGAATCCCTTTCTTTGTTCCAAACCTCTTTACATATTCTCCTTTCTGTTTTCCTGCCTTCCAGGAACAGCTCCTGAGTTATAACATTACAAAGGAAAAACCTGCTGTGCTTCTTCCTCCCCTTTGTATCTTTCTGAAAGGAAATTCTAATCAAGTCCATTCTCACATTTTAGCATATCTTCCTTGAAATCTGCAACCTTAAACAGGAGACAATGACACCCAGGGGGGTAGGTGTCCCCCGTTCTTCCAGACAACCAGTGTTTACTACCTATCCACACAGGACTGATTATAAGAGATGAAGGTTCCAAATCTGAAATAGAAGGGACAATGCAAAAGCCACTTAAGTTCATTTAAAAAGTTGACTAAATTTGATAGTGAATAGGAGTTAGGGCTCCAGAATCAAACAGAAAAAGACTTGGATAAATGAAGCAACCTCTGAACATTAATTTCCTCAATAGAATGATGAAATAATTTTACCTGTTTTTTCCCCAAGTCATAAAGATTAACCAGGAGAACAAATATTAAGCATTTGATTTACTAGGTAAACATTCATTAGCAGTTGTTACAGTTTTTTTAGTCTGTGGAGTTGATATGGAGGCACCTGTCTGCCTTTTAAACCCGGTTTCAGAGTGTTTAACAAGATCTCTCAGACTCTTAGTGATTTAGTTTTTGACCTGGTGGTCTAGTACAAACCAGAATCACTACACAGTGCTCATGGGGTTTAAGCCTTCCTTTTGGCAAAGCAGTCTTCAGAATAAGGGGGGTTGGAGGAGCATTAGCCAAGACTCATTTCCTATTGGCTTAGTTGGTCTCACTAGTAGATTCATAGGGTCATCCATATGAGCAGAGTCATTTGATGAAGAGTGAAAAAAAATTTCCAGTCTGTTTGGTGTTATTTTACTTTGTATTTCCATTCCTTTGAATTCTGAAGATCAAACAATTATTTAGAAAAGCATTGCTGATTAGAATGATAGTAAAATGCTTATCAGCTCATACCCTATTTAGCTATCTACCCTTGAGCAGAAATGGAGCAAAGTGGAAAAATAAGATCATGATAATTAAGGTAATGTTTGCGGTACATTTGCTATTGTCAAAGTCTGGGGTAAATGCTGTAGGCATAATTTCACTCAATTCTAATACTACCTTCACTTGTGAGTTACATACCACTATTATTCCCATTTTACAAATGAGGACTGTGGTTTGGAGGAATCCAGAAAATGACTCAAGGTCAGATGATGGGAAGTAAGGGAGTTTGGGTCTGTCTGACTTCAAAGTCCATAGTAACTGCCTTCTTAGGAACTAAAGAAATGCTGATGGATGGGAGAAGTGGTCAGAGAGGATTTTGGCAGTTAACTTCATTCCATGTTATTATTTTACTCAGTTTAGAAGGGTAAGGTGGAGCAACACGCAGCCCAAACATAGCTAGATTGTCCATCCATCTTTCCTTCCTTCCTTCCTTCCTCCCTTCCTCCCTCTCTGTATTTCTTTCTCTCTCTCTCTTTCTTTCCTTACATTTATTTGTTTATTCCCTCCCAAATCTTTCTTATTTGTGCTGCAGGTTCCTTCAGGGAGTATTCAGCCTGTGGGGACTAGGCTAGAATAAAATGGCAGGAAAGTTTTTCACAGTTAAAGAAAAGAGCCAGAAGTGAATGAAGTACTGGTAATAAGAAATAAGTTCAGCTATCACTGAGTGCATGCTCACTTAGTGCCAGAGTCTAGGGCACAAAGAGAAAGCAAGGTGCTCCTGAAGGGCTAAAGTGTATGTTGGAAGAGAGTAAACTGGTGGTAAAAACCTCTGAGAAGTACAGTAAGATCACAGGGGAAAAGGTCCAAAGAGACTGAGACGTCTTGAGCCCCCACAGACCTTCTTTTAATGTCTGTTCTATGACAATTGGCAGGTTGCTTTCTTTTAGCCTCCATTACTTCATCTCTAGAATGGGAATGGAAGCTCTGCAAGATAGTCTTTCTTTTATTGTGAATAGCAAGAAAGAGTCAAACTCGTACAGAGGTCAATGTTACTTCCTCATAGAAGGAGAGTTTGAGCTGGCTCTTAAGATTATAGGAGCATATCAAACTTGTAATGGAGAGAAGGTCAAAATAACATGGACAAAGATGTCCTAGAGTGAAAAGGTAAGGGATTGCTGATGATATTCAAGGAGGTGTTTAAGGAATAGAAGGAAAAGGATTGAAGTTGTTGCTGAGGCTGAGATAGGGAAGTGAGGCATGGGCCTGTGTTGAGAATTTTGCTCACAAAGGGGGATGACTTTGGTCCTGCAGAGATGCAAAGCCTCTGATTCCCAAGATGAGATCTATGCAGGGAGAGTGAGCTGCTGCTGGGAGAGTTGAGCAAATTTTGGAGAAGAAATTTCTCTCTTAAGAAAGAAAGGTACAAGCACTTTCTTTCTTTCTTTGTGATGACTTGTGAATAACCAGGCTGGTAGTGAATACCACAGAGCTTTCTGTTCCATTTTATCTAAAAGCTGCTCATAATGAATTAAGCTGATGTGCTCCAAATTCCCTCATTAGGAAAAGTGTCTCATCTCCTATCTCCCTCCATCTAGCCCACTGACAGGTCTCAATAAATGTTAAGTAATAATCATTACAGCTAAATGTTAAGTGTTGCTGATGTAAGCATAGGAGATGGGCTGCCAGGAATTCAAACAGTAGCATTGCTACCCTATGTTATTTCTACAAACCCAGGGCAGGAGCAGAAAAAAAAATACCCAAAATTAAAAGAGACTCTTCAAGTTCAAGCCAGTGGCGCAGTGGTGTGATTTACAGCATCCAATGACTTTGCTACAGCAGGCTTTCATGCCAGATAAGGGAGCTGAATGCAGAAAACTGCTGAGTTTCTTCCTGTCTGGACCAACAATTTATATCACTTAAGCAAACCTTTCCATACTCCAGCAGTTTCAGTAGAGCCAAAAACAATTCAAATTTGGTTAAAAATGTGCACAAAAATTAAATGCGCAAGGCAGGGAAGACTTTTTATTTGGGGACGGCAATGCAGTTTCTAAGAAAATCATGTTGTTGGTGTAATTGAGGTTAAATAGTTAAATAGTAAATAGTTAAATTGGTTTCAAACCTTAAAAAGCACAAAAGAAAAAGAAACTTAGCTAACTTTCTTTTTGAGGCCGTATTTGCAAATGTAGTAACATCAACCTTAAGCTAAATACTTGATAGGAACTGAAAACAGAGAAAGAAGGGGCTCCCCAGAAGCGGGGCTCCTGAAACACTGAACCCTGGTCTTGACATCTGTGATATACAGTATTTTCTAAGAGGTTTGAGCAAAGGGAACCCTTGATCCTCCTAGTCACTATTACAATGATATGTTAATTTCTTTTTGTTTTGGGGCCTTGTCTCCTGTTAACTCCCTTTGTCTCCAAAAAGCAGGATGCACCAAAACTTCCAAATAATTTTAACCCAAGGGTATAAAAAATTGGGATTATAATCCTGGGACAACTATGTGATAACCAGCCAGGTCTTCATTTAGTGAGAGAAAGATTCTGCTCTTCTATGGGCCCTCCAACCTCCATCCATACTCAGCAGAAAGTAGTTCTAGAAGATGGCCTTGGCCCATTGCTCCTCACAAGTGAGGAGGATGCAGACTAGAGGGGACTCTCACTGGTCTGGTAACCATAAATTCCTTGTCCTTGCCCTGTTCCCCCATGGTTTGCTCCTGTTTGTGTTATAGAGAACATCAGGTAAAACTGGCAGAAACCAGATGGAGGTAGAAGTACAACAGGGGTTAAGCTACAGCCTCATTACTTCAGTAAAAAGCAAGCCTTCCAGCACTATGACAGATCCCTCAAGACTGAACTTGGAAGCAAATGATGTGAGAGTAGTTAATGTAAAACTCATCCTATTTCTCTGAAATTCTGCTGATGCAGACCCCGTAGCCTTTTCCCCTCCTTACTACATCTCCACATAAGTCCCTGCTTCTCTCTAGTCATCAATCTACTGTGTCCCCAGGTTGACTGGCACCTGATTAAACCTTATTTCCTTCCACCAACTCCACCAACTCTTGTTTCTTGAGTTTTGGTTTAAGAGTGTGAGTAGGCAAGATCCAACAAATCTGTAACACTGGTGATTGGTAAGCATACTAACCAACTGGATTTTGAGATGTAAAGAGAGACTATATTGCCATGGTGAAACCTTACTATTTTTTTGAGACCTTGGTTTAAATTCTGAATGAATTAATCTAATTAGTGGCAAGACGTAGAGTAAGTTGCTTAAGTTTCCTAAATCGTGTGAATTATAGCTGCAAATGACCCCATAGAATAGCTCCAGCCTCAATACCCAGAGATTAAGGAAACTGTGGCCAAGAGAGATGACATTTCTTGCTTTATCAATCAGGGTTCATGCAGGAAAACAGAGACCTCTTTAAGTCTTTGAAATTATTTTCATGTAGCAAGTTGGTTACACTGTTGATAGAAAAGGTAAGAAGCCAGAAAGATGACAGGGTAGAAATAACTACCCAGAGATTTCCTGCCACAGTCGGAAAATGTAACCAACCTCTACAATGAAGGAAAAAGACATGGTATTACCAAGGTCCAGAAGTCGGGGAAGCTGGAACAATACAGAAAGAGGTGCTATGTAGAGGGAGCTGGGGGGATGGGAAGCTGTTATTGGAGGTTTTGCTGAGGGATAGTGCTTAGATTTATACTGGAACTTCCTTCTCCTGCTCTCTGTGGTGCCTCCATTGGCCACCACTATCTAGAAGCAACTGTAAGGGAGCCTGGGAAGTACAGTTCTTTGTGATACAGAGTAGCAGGAAAAGACTAAATCTGAGGGCCAACAGGCAGTTGACTAGCACACTTACTTAAATGTATCATCTTTGAAATATAAGTCATCCCTAGCTCTTCTCTAAGGCATGGTGCTTAGTACATGGGCTGACTCATAGTTAAAAATAAATGTGTGGGTGTGTGTGGGTGTGTGTATAGTACTTCACATGTTTCATTCATTTTCTCTAACAGCAATCTATATCTCTATACTATGTATTTCCCCCTGTTTTCTATTTATTTAAATCACTGTTACTTTGTGTTTCTGTTATAAGTAGCTGAACCCAATCCAAATTGCCATAGAAGGGACAGTCAACGTTGTCTTGGGAACAGGAGGAAAAAAACCCAAAAAACAAGACTTTAAAACATTTCAAAAGATTTTCAAAAGAGAAGTTGTTATCCGAAACAGGACTAACTCCATAGAACAGGCTGGATCAAGACCCTGGAGATTACTAAGGTAGGAAAAGATAAAAGACCAATATCTTCCCTTCTTTACCTTTCCAGAGTACAAAAGCAAGACATTATCATGTCATCAGGCAGACACTTGAGTGCTTTGTGGATGAAGAAAAGTCCTGAGTGGAGTTTTTCTCAGACACCCGGAAATAGCCTTCATGTGTTTATTCATATTTATC
This sequence comes from Uropsilus gracilis, assembly GCA_004024945.1. Classification (NCBI taxonomy): domain Eukaryota; kingdom Metazoa; phylum Chordata; class Mammalia; order Eulipotyphla; family Talpidae; genus Uropsilus; species Uropsilus gracilis. Next base: position 16,826 of record PVHY01013365.1, read on the forward strand.
CTGTGTTTTATACATATAAATATATATGAGTCATCCTCTACCTCAAAGGTTTTAGGCACTAGCCCATGTAAATGAATGAGGAGTGGCAGACTTCTCATTCTGCATATTAAACTGGAAGGCATGCTGCATATTAAACAGGAAGGACTATTCCTCCTTCCCAAAGAAACATGGTTTCTTCTACTTTTTAGATGCATAATAACCCTTTGGGTTTTTATTTTCCTGCTTTTGACAGGAATAGGGTTTCAAAGAATACACATGTATTTTCTCTTACCTGACAGTAAGAAAACAACAGTACAAAGTCATCAATAGAGAATGATTGATTCTCCATGAAGATAAATTAGAGTGGGATTGGCTGACTTAAACTGGGGACATTGGACAGTCAGATCTAGCAGGTTATCATTGACTGGGTGTTGGGTTCAACCTTGCCAGGTATTTCTTTCTCAGTAGAAGCTAGAATTTTCTGATTTGTATCTAGAAGCAATACATCTGATATCAAGGACCTGCTTTGGAAATTGTTTTGCAGCCTCTGCTTCAGAGCAGTTGTTCCCAGACTGAGGTGCATCGGAATTGTAGTGAGCCATTTAAAAAAGTTAGATAAAAATATTTAGTGTGATACTTTTTTTTAAGGTAGAGATATAGATACAGATATGTTTGTATGAGTTTAAAAATATAAATTCTTTAGAGTGATATATTTTAGAGGGGGAGGTATAGACATATAAACACATATTTCATGTATAGATACATATATATATAATATCTCTGCAAGGATAGACAAATAATAATATTGCCAACTTTAGGCAAGGGGCATTGGGTAGCTGGGGGCAGAGAGGTGGGGGAGGATTGTCATGTAACCTTCTGGTATGTATGGAGACTTAAATCCTATGTTCCCTTTCTATATGTATATATAAAAAGGCATTGCCATTTTCCTTCCTCCCTCACCAATTACTGATTTTGAAGCCATGACCCCAACATGGGCAGTGTCATTTGTTCATAAAATTTAAGCATTGCTGCCATCAGCTGTGTCTGAAAAATACAGAAGTTGAGAATGCCTTAGGCCAGATAGAGGTGCTTCCTTCTTTTACTTTGTTACAAATCTTGAGCAGCCCTGGTGAATATGTGAAACTGGCACCCTGGGGCTATTGTTTGGAGGCCTGGGTGAGGAAGAGAAAATGGATTACCAGGAGGGTATGTGAGGGGAAATTGGAGTCTCTGATTTTCAGGAGGGGAGAGAGAAGATAAAAAGAAAGTTGTAGAGACTGTGATACAGACTTTTGGGAAGGAGAGCAGAGGGGAGTTCCGAGATCACTGAGGTTTTGGCTCTAGAGGAAAAAGACCCAGAAGCGGAGTCTTTTGGGGCTCTCCTGGTGTTCAGGCCCCGAAGGGCTGGGAACTCTATGAATGTGGAGGAGAGGCAACCTGATGGAGTGCTGAGCCACTGTGCAACCTGGATAGACCTGAGTTGGGAGAATTCACCTGCCTGTGTTAGGAGAATTCACCTGCTGCTGTTGGGAGTGACAGAGGACCAAAAGAAAAGGATATAACTTGGTGATTCTAAACTGAGGTACACTAGAACTGAGGTAAACCCTACGCAGCTTCCTGAGGAGCAGAAGAGGGAATACTTTCTCTTTGGTATACCTGTGAGGGTGTGGATTACTAGATTCTTTTAGTTTGTTTTCCCCTTATCTGTATATAAACGTCTATGTTTATCCTTATTAGTAAAGTTTGATCTCTGGGTGGCTTCCTAGTGCACAGGTGGGAGAACCCTCAATGACAAAAACTAAAAAGGGGGTAGTCCCTTACTCCCAGTAACAATCTTGGTTCTGTAGGTCTGGGGTGATGATTAAATATCTGATATAAGATCTATCATACAGACAAATCAACCCTTTGTTGATGACTTTACCACCTACCCTTGGTTGAGGTTCTAATCTACCATTCATCACATGTATTTACTGGGAAGAAAAGAAGGCACATGTTTTTGCTTGATGATTGCGCTTAGTGTAGAAAGTTTCCACAGTCTAGAAATCCTGAATCCAGTGGTATCAGGAAAATAAGATGGTGATAATCATTTATTTTGTCTGGCCCTACCCTCTTGGCTATTCTCACGTCAGTTCCTCACCCAGACATTTGTTGCACGGAGCCTGCCAGGAATGAGGAAGCAGGGAGCAGGAAGCAAGGACATTACCTGCTGAAGTATTCTGTAGAAGAGGAAGAGGTGGCAACCCCGAGACCTCCTGGTGACCAGCTCTGCTGGTAAGTAATCTGTCTAAGAGTTTGTCAGAAGAGGAAACAGTCCAAGCTTTGTAGAACACCTGGCTGGAATCACCTCTCCAGGGGTTATCTAGCAGTGCATTGCTGACAGTTCTGTTACTTAATAAGTCCTGCTCACTTTGGCTTTTCTGAGATCGCTGAGTTGTGTGATGCACAGAGCTCAGGCCACAGACTTGGGAAGTAGTTCCGTGGGAGGCCGTCAGGAAGTTATTGCCCAGGGTGATGGGTGGGAGGCTCTGTGTCCTGATTGGTGGAAGCCCCTTACGGGTTAGGGGCTTCTTTTCTGGCAAGAGATATTTTGAATTCTCCGAGGTCCTCTTCTTAAAGTCAACCATAGCCACTTGGTCACCAGCCTGGTCTTGGCAGTTGGTATCCACGATGCTGTCAAAGGAGGTGATGATGTCATCAACTTCCGAGGTGGGCTCCCCTCTGTGTGGGTCCCTGCTGTTATCCTTCTGATAGGCTCTCTGTTCTTCTTTCTTGTTTTTGCAGAATATTTGATTGAGCATGTTGAATCGTCCTTCCTTCCTCTGGGGTCTGTTGTTCTGGGAAGGAATGAGTCGAGTAGGCTCTGTTCTAAGGGAATATACAACAATAAGGATGCTATGTGCGGATAGGAAGTGAAGACAACACTATCAACCAAACACACACCCCTCTGCGCCAACTTCTTGCACAGGTTGTCTGAGATCTTTCAAACCCTTTCAAGTCATGGCTCATATGTAAAACTTGCAACATCCCTTGCTGTCCTCTTCCTTGCCATGGTCTGGTTCCATCTAGTTAGAACATTTCCTGGATTTCTCTGGTCTCTCTGGAATTATTCTTTAAAAGTTTACCCAAAAGTTATCCCTCAGTTTCACCAAGGGATAAATTATCTTGAAAATACCTTAAATTGTTACTGTTCCTGCTTTTAAAGGACACTTAATAAGCATATACATTTTAAATCAAAGAGAAAAAGGCCAAGGTTTGAGTTCAGGCTTCAAGTAGTAGAAGTAGGGTGGAGGTTGCAGAGTGGGGGAATGTGGTTTTTCTCTGAAAGGGATCCCAGGAGATCTAGACACAGTTCTGACCTTCACTTCGGGAAGCCTGTTCATTTTGTGTTTTTGTTTCTCTTTCAGTTTTTACTAAAATTTCCTATTGAAAAGAATGCTATTTAAAAAAATATACTTAAGGGAAGAAACTTTTTTCTGAGCCAGGGTTGCAGAAGAGGAAGTTTGTATGCCAGAGATTGGGTGTGGCAGCAAAAGAAAAGTGAGCAATGCCCAATGGACATTTTTTTTTTTCTAAAGAAAAAGGGCTAGCATTTGTCTGGCTAGTTCTTATGTGGAGAATTTCCCTGAGGCACTATTGTGTTTCTGCTCTTTGGAAAATTCTGTTATTCTCTTCAGAAGCCACAATTGACTTAATGTTTTCTGTGGTGTGAGTTAACAATGAAATCTGATCCAAATGCATGCCCTAAAAGTCATTACTCTAATAGAACTGATATTGTAATCTGTAATTTGCAAAACATCACAGCTTATTTTGCTGCATCTAATGAATATTTTTTTCTAGAGGTCACACACTGCATAATAGGATCTTTAGTCTCACGATGTATTTTTTTCTTTCTTCTTTTACCTTCCAATTGGCTTTTTAAAATACTGACCACAGTTTCTGAACTTCCAATAGTACCAGAGAGAAGCCCAGGGGGTCACTAACATTCTTCCAAGTTACCTATGCAGAATATGCTCCTGTGCTAATGAATGCTACTTAAGTGTCTTATATAACTCTCCTTTTTGTTACAGGTTGCAATGATGACCAGTGGGCACAAAGTATGATTAATTGAATACTGTGGTCTCTAACAATCTTTCAGGGTTTTCATGCTGTTCAAACTATATTCATAATATCAAGATGTTTTCTTTTTCATTCTGTCTTCTGTAGCAAGGGTGCCTTGGAGACAGTAGGCCAAAATGTGGGCTCCTTGTTACAAATCAAGGCAGGAGCACCAAAGAATATGTGCTGGAAAACTTTGTAATTTAATTAAATAATGTCCAGTAAAAGTAGCTTATTAAATACTGATCCTTAAGTATATATATTTTGACAAAACAGGAAGTATTCCTAGGCAATTCTATTATATATTGATAGAAATATGACAGCTGTTTTGAGGTAAAGAACTTGTGCAACTGTTTGAGTTGCCAGCTGGAATGAGACACTTTTTCATGGAACACCATTTTTATGACTTACAGACTATGGTTATTTGAAGTTGGAGATCTGCAGAAATTTTCTTAAAAAATGAATAAAGCAAACATATCATTTCAAGGTAAATAATTATTAACTGTTATGAATTAACAAAAGGCTAGCTTTCAAGCAAAAATTAGAATTTCAGATAATTTGTATATAAGCTTGTTAGCTTCCTGATATAGAAAGCCTTTCCCAATAAATAAGTGATGAAATGAACAAGTGTGGTTTTTTGATATTGTGTTATGAAGAGCATAGTTCAAAAGTAAATAGACCAATCTTTTCCAAATGATCAATGCAAGATGTGATAAGCCATACATGAGTATATAATTCATTAAAAGTGCAAGATAGACTAATTAATTTTAATATTATAAAATAAAAAAGTTCATTATATGGAGAAAGAGTTTATATTGCAGTTAATTTTTAGGAAATTGGTTTATTAGGTTTTGCTGTGGTATCAAAGTATTCACAATTATTTGAAAGGTTATTGAAATACTTCCTTTTTTGACTACATAGCTATGTGAGGAACATTTTCTTCATATACATCAATTCACGTATTACAACAGATTAAATGCAGAAGTAGGTATGAGAATTTAATTGAATTTTATTAAGCTTTTGTTAAGATATCAAAGAGATTTGCAAAAACAGTAAAGAGCAATACTGTTGTTTTCATTATAATTATTTTTAGTTTCAGAAAACAGGCTATTGTAAAGTTAAAAAAAGTATTTATGTTAACATATAAAATACAGAGATTGATTTATACTTTAACCTATTAAAAATTCCTCAGTTTTAATTTCTAATGATATAAATACAGAGAGGTATAACTCATATTAACAAGGGTTATTGGATCCTCAGTCACTTTTTGAATATAAAAAGGGTCTTGAGAACAAAAAGTTTGAGGATTGTAGGCAAAAAATATTTAGACTGTGGCATAAATGGAAGAAAAAAGACAAAAAAGGAATGAAGAAGTTAAAGTTCAGTGACGTTTAGACTGACTGATGGATTTGAACTTACTAGTATTGTCTTACCTGACAGAATCCAGAACAAGTCACACTACATGTCAGATAATGGCAAACAATCTTTAGTTATTGCTGGGTTTGTACAAAGGCAATTGAAAAAAATTCTATCTTTCAGGGAGGGATGGGCACAAGAGATCAAGATTATGGGTCAACCCTCAAACAACCCTCAAAGTGCAACTACCATTCAACCCAGCAATCCCATTCTGGGAATCTATCGACCCAAAGGATAAAACATCACTAATAAAAAAGAATACCTGTGCTTGCATGTTTATTGCATCACTGTTTACAATTGCCAAGATATAGTAACAACCCAAGTATCCCCAAACTTATGAATGGCTGAATAAGATGTGGTGTATTTACACAATGGAATATTATGCATCAATCAAAGAAGACAAACTTATTCATTTGCAGCAACATGGATGGAGCTAGAAGGAATCATAGTGGAAATAAGCCAGAAAGAAAAAGAGAAATATGGGATGGTCTCACTTATGTGAGGGATTTAGAGAAAAAAAAAACAAGTAAACAGACAAGAAAAATTTAAAACTGCCAGCAGAACTGAAGAATAGATCAAGGGAGGGGGACAAGAATAAAATCGGGGGAGGGCACAAGAGAAAAGGTATACAGGTGATAAGATGATGGGAGAATATCAGGATAAATGAATGTAATATTTATATATGTGTTTATATATATGTGTGGGATCAAAAAAATAAATAATTAAAAAAGGAAGAAAAGAAAAAAAATGATAGTTCATGGGTGACAAAGTGGTGAGAGAACATCAGGGTAGACAATGATGTAATATATATATGTGCAATCAATTAAAATTATTAAAAAAATTCTATCTTCTAGAAAAAGAAAAAAAAATATGAGTGGCTCCTGGTGTGCTCACCTGCTCTCTTGGGAGAGGAGTTTGACACAGGCAGTGTGGCCGCAGTAGAGGGCGTAGGCCAGGGGCGTACTCTCGTTGATGTCACGCAGATTGCTGTCCATGCCCAGCTCCAGCAGGGACTGTACACATTCCGTCTTCCCTGCAGCTGCAGCCCAGTGTAGCGGTGTTCTGGGGAACCACATGTGAGAAAAGTATCTGAGCACATGAATGATACCACCTGCTTAGTTGACTTTTGTCCAAAGTCAGGTCAAAGTAGGTGAAAAATGGTGTAGTTTACAGCATGGAAAGAGTATGTATTACATAAGGCTTAAGGATGATGGTGTATTATGTGTAGGGTCCTGTCTTCTAACCAAAAGTATCGCCTGACTTTCCACTTATTTTGGTCTTTCTGAGAATTTCCTAGAAGAGGAAGTAGGTCAAAGGGTCTGAATAATCTCAAGGTTTCTATATAAATTTGTGCCAAACTGCCTTCCAGGAAGAGGGACTCAATTTGTCTTCCTATCAGCTACATTCTGACCTCTTCCTGAACATTGAATACTGTCAACATATTTAAAAATATTTGCCAATTTGGTAAGCAAAATGATGCTTTAGTGTTATTTTCTTTTGTATTTTTAAAATTAATAGTGAGGATGAACATTTGAAATAAACATTTCTTTGCCATATGTTTACAACCCTTCATGCCCTTTGCCTGTTTTTCCATTTCTTGTAAGAAATTTTAAATTTATATGGGTGCTTCACATATTAAAGGTATCAATAGTTTGTTTGGTTATATAATCATTTTTCTAATTTGTTCCTTTATACTCTAGGGATTTTTCATGAAAAAAATTTAAGAATCATATTTAATTACCTCCTTATTCTCTAATTCTTTCATGATTTTAAGCTTAGAAAATCCTCATCAGTTAGAAGGTATACAGATAATTATCAATACTTAAGTCTTTATTGAAGATAAAATCACAGAGAAAGGGAGAAAATTATTTGCAAGTCATACATCAACAAAGGGTTTATATTTGGGATATATAGAATTTTTCAAAACTGAGAAATAAAAAATTAGTCAATTAAAGACTTAGCAAAAATAAAAACATACTTTCTCAAGGAAGATATTTGAGTGGTAAATAAGCATATGAAAAAATGCCCAATGACATCTTTCCTTAGAGAAATGAAAATTAAAACTACAATAAGATGCCACTGTATATCTATTAAAGTGGTAAGATAAAATACAAAACAAAAATCCTGGCAATTTAATTGCTGTTGAAGATTTGAAGCAATGTTGCTGATAGGAATACCAAATGGTAACAGTCACTCTGAAAAAGAATGTGTCAGCTCCCTCTAAGGTTAAATATGCACTCACCAAATGATCAAACAATTTTGCTTCTAGATAGCTATCTAGAGAAACGAGAACTTAAGTTCTCCCTGCTATGTGAATGTTTATAGTGACATTATTCATAATAGCCAAACTGGAAACAACCCAATGTTCTTGAACAGAGGAATGAATAAATAAGCTGGTTCATCCATACAATGGGATACTGCTGAATAATAAAAATCAACAGATTGCTGACATATAGAGAAACACAGGTGCATTTCAAAGGCTCTCTGCTAAATGAAATGTCAATAACTGTACTTTCTGGAAAAAACAAACCATAGAGACAGAAAACTAATTAGTAGTTGCCAGAGCTTTGAGAGGTGCAAGTACTTGACTACAAAAGGACAACTTGAGTTGACAGAGTTGATGGAGTTTTCTCAGTCTTATTTGTAACATGAACCTATGCACATGAATAAAAGTATTTTTTTTTTTTTTTGGCACTAGGTCTTACTATGTTCCCAGGGTTATCTCGAACTCGCAGATTCAAGTGATCCCTAGCCTCAACCTCCCAGGTAGCTGGGATTACAGGTACAAACCACCATGCCCGGCCCAATAAACCTAAATTTATTGAATGTAGATAAAAAGGAAATCATTATTTTCTTGTGGATTAAAAAAAACCCTGCTTGTATGATATGTGAGGTGAAGGATGGAACCAATCTGATGGTTTTTCTACTACATAATCAGCACCATTTATTGATGTGACAGGATCATATTTTGAGATCCTAAAGTACATAATATTTTTCTACCTGTTTTCTTTCTCCATTAAAGGAGGTTGTTAATTTTGTGTTCAGCCTCAGAAGAGGAACAGGAGACAGCAGAAATAAACCGTGTCTTTCTGTTAATAAAAGTTAAGTCCAGAACTAAGAGCAGAATTAAAACAAAGCTATTTTTCAAGAGTAGAAAGAGACCTCTCCTCCCTTTGCTGTCATAGCAGACATGATGGGAGGGTGGTAAGAGCCTGAAGGACTTCTGGAACTAAGAGCAAAGGGGACCTGAAAGTTGCTTGTTGGGAAGCAGGAGGTGCAAGATGTCTCTGAGTGGTGTATAGGGATGAAACCACAGGGGGTAAGGACAGACAGTGCAAAATGATAGTTTCATAGAATTTCCCTCAAAGAGAAAGGTTATTCTTCCTGTCATGCTAGAAAGGCTCAATTCCAGAGTAGGAACAGAATGCACAGATGACTTCGCCTTGCTTTTGTCCTGGGCTTGGAAACCTGGAGGCAGCCTCAGGGCTAGACAGAAAAGTGCTCAATTTGGGCTATGGGGAAAGTGGCTTGACCTTATTAATGGAGAGTAACCATGTCCAGACTGTGACCAGTGTCCCCACATGTAGATTGTGTTCTCTGTACCTTCCTCCATACATTTTTTTCAATATAGTGATCATACTGCTTATTTGAATATGTGACAGATAAGATTTATTCTATTCTCTATGAGAGGTATGCAGCTAATCTTTTTAAGAAGCAAGATGAGGACCCAGCCAGATTATGTCCTCCTGTTTAGAGAATATATTGCCAATAAATTTAGTAGATGGATGGTTGAACATCAATCTGCTCAGGTTTGCCAACATGTGAAAATTCACTTTGGAGCACTACACAATATTCCTCATGACAATGGCTAAGATCACTTGTTAAAATATTCTGACCATTGGCATGGAACAGGATAGGAGTGAAAGAATAGGGGGTACACTTAAGTTGTTTTGCAAAGAAATATAGGGGGCACAAAAATAGCTTCTAACTAATTAACACACAGATTTGGTGTGGGCGATCTGCAGTATCCTATTTCAAGTATCTAAACTATAGTTCCTTTCCCATCTCAAGCTTTAGGACAGCTCTGCAAACATAGCAAATTGGTTTACGTTATAGTGAGGGAGATCAAAATCTATAATTCAGAAGAATGTCATCAGAAATAATTTGGAAGTTGACAAGATAGTCTCTGAGGGCAGGAGGTGATGTGCACAAAGATGCAATATTGGTTGAGGGAACAGTAGGGAGGAGAATCTGATAAAAGACTATGTTTTCTGAAGAAGAGAGTTCAAGTGTGAGCTTATATGATGAAATTTGGGATCTTTAGGTGCACAAGCTACTTCTAACTTCTGTGCTCTGTGCTATCAACATTTGAAATGTCATGGATTTTTAATCAATAACACAGAATTCTAGTTTTAAACTGATAAGAAGACTTGATCTTCTTATGACAAAAGCTTAGCTTTAGTGTGAAGGCGCAGCTGCTGGATGTAGGAACTGTGAAAGGGAATGGGAGGCAGGATTGAAGCAGGCACGAGAAAATTGGGTTGAACATTGAGCTGAAATTAGACTCCCTTTGAGATTTTACTTTTTGTTGAACTCTCAACAGGCCTTATCTTTTATACTTTCTTTTCTTTCCTTGGTGTTGTTTTCTTCTCTGAGGCCTGGAGGAGGAGGTGGTAGCTTTATTGTGCTAAGTGTTTGATAATACGGAATGGAAACTCTATTCAATGCTGGTTCTAGGAGTATTTTTTTAGTAGGCAGACTTCTCCAGACCTTTTCTTAAATTTATTCCTTTCCTCTTTTTGCAAATCATTTACCCTTTCCTCAAGTAACTAGAATATATTTACATTACATCAACATCTGCGTTTAAGAATAAGGCCTACTTTCGGCCAGCACGGTGGCTCGTGCTTGTAAGCTTCAGCCTATGAAGTGGCCGGGGCAAGGAATTGCGGTTCGAGTCCCGCTTGGGGCCTGTTAGGGAGACCTAGTTCCAAAAAAAATAGCTGGGCCTGGTGGCACACGCCTGTCATCCCAGATACCTGGGAAGCTGAGGCTGGGGATTGCTTGAGTCTGTGGTACCCCAGGCAACAAGAGCCTGTGGTTCCTCAGGCAAAAATAGCAACACCTAGTCTCAAAAAAAATAAAATAAAAATAAAATAAAAAAACAACAACAACAAAGAATAAGGCCTACTTTCAATAATTCATATTTTAATTTTAATTAAAGTCGTGAATAATCTACAGTTTTCGAGACACAAAACTGAGGAATTTCTTTCCCCTTGTGTCATAAGACTATCAGGTATTAGGGAGTAGGAATAACTTTGTGGGGGTATCTAAAAGTCCTAAGTGGCTAATTTTACACTGCAAAGAAAGAGGATGAAAAAACATACTTATTTTCAATGTCTTGTTGTATATTGTTCTTATATTACCATAGATTCAATGTTTAATTACATCAAATGCAGATTGCATTGCCACTGAAAAGCCAGCATAGATGATTATAGATGAAGGGTACTGGAAGTAAAAAGCTCTACATGTAGAAGATTGCATACAGCTGGCCTTCATTTCATTGCTAACTCCCTTTTAGGAAAGTCTCTTCACCTTTCTGAACCTAGCTTATCTTTCTGTGCCAATTCATCTTTATTGATTGGTTAAAAAGCTGATAAAGTCCCATTTTTTCTGAAAACAGAGCCTTATGCCATGAAAGAGGTAACTGAATAACCAGAATTTTTGACTTTATGACATCCAGGAATCAAGAAAAAAAACCAACACTTATGTTCAGATCAAAAAGAAGCTGATTTACAGCAAGCCTCTGAGAATGGTGTGGAAAATCTGATAATACTATACAGTCACAGCCTCTTTCTCCACAACAATGATTTTTCCTGCCTTGACTAAAATAGAGCAGTTTTATGATCCCTAGTGCATGTGTAAATATAACTGGCGACAAAGTTATTGTCCTTATAGGATATCTCCTTAGCTATGTTCTTTATCTTGAGATAAAGATGACTGGTAGTTCCCAGCATTTTCTGAGTTGCCATGGATACCTGTCATCCACATCCAGAGCCTGCAGGTTGCATTCAGGGACTCTGGCCAGCTCACTAATGATGTCACTGAAGCCTGCTGCTGCTGCAATGTGCATGCAAGTCTTCCCACTTTCATCGTCGTAGTTGATTATGGACGGACCTTGGTGATGGCTCAGAATGATGGAACATAGAATTCGATTTCCACTCTGGAAAACAGAATCAAAGAAAGCTCATTGTGTACAACCCTCTTGTCTAGTTAAATTAAAAATAAAATTAAATATAAAAAAGTGAAGAAAGAAAGATATATGTTATGAAATCCTATAAATTTCTACTTGTCTCATGTCACTGCAGGCATTTTTATCTGCCATAAGGACTAAATTGTCTTGTATAATTAGTAAACTAAGGAGGACTGAAATTAAATACCAGTAATATTGGCTGCCATTGGGTCTAGCCCATGAATGCCCCCCCACCCCCGACATCAGCCTGCTCACCAAGTCTGTTTTGTTTCCCCATTCACTTTAGCAGTTGACTATGGAGAAAATGAGAGTTAATTTTTAATGTCAACAGAATGACTATGATGAGTCTTGACTGGTGGTATAAGGATGACAAAAATGACCCAAAGATGGGAAAATTTCTATGAAAAAAAATTTTTTTTTAGACTAGGTCTCACTATTTTTGCCTGTGAAACTGCAGGCTCACATTGCCCAGGGTATCACAGACTGAAGCAACCCCCAGCCTCAGCTTCCCAGGTAGCTGGGATTGCAGGAGCATGCCACCATGCCCAGCTATTTTTTGGGGACTAGGTCTCACTACATGCCCCCAGTGGGACTCAAACAGAAATCCCTGGCCCAGGCTGTGGCTTCCTAGGCTGCCACCTACAGGCAAATTCCATGAAATTTGATCATCCAAAATCCTTTGTGAAAGGAAAAAATAATAATTCAGTAGCTAATTAAGAAATATAACAAGTATGAGAAGGAAAGAACGTTAGGCAAGGTTTACTTTAAATCCATCTTTCAATAGAACCTTTTTAAAGGTTTTTGTCCTATTCGTGAGGGGAAGCTATACTAAACTCTTTTTAGTCACCTGTCCTAGCCTTAAAAACTACCCACTTTTCCTTCTGAGTATCCTAAGTCCCTTCAGTTTTAAATAAACAAATAAATGCTGTATGTATTGTTGGCACTGGATATCTTTCATTGGACTAAAAAGAGAAAACAAAAACACTGCATAAACTTTTGCAATAGCAGATGACAACAAATTTCAATAGTCAATGAAAGAAATTCTAGTTTTATATGCTCCCACTGTCTTATCATTTCTCATGGGGAGACCTTATAACTATCTGCACAAAGTCTTCTGATAGAATGAAGGCCCCTAGGAAGTATGATGAACAGACTAAGGAAATGAAAAAGTAATATTACACTTCTGGAAGCCAGGAGCCAGCCTAGATGCCAGGCTCAGGAACTCTGGGCAAGAAGCGAAAGTTGAATTAAAAAAACAACAACACAACAAACTACACTTATGATAATAGTTTAAATGCTGTTCAACAGCCACCACATAATACATCTTCTCATATCAGACTTCTTCTTGGTATTCCTCTTATTGCATTATTTCTATTTATTCATCCCAGGGTTATGGTTTAGAACCTCTGAGTCTGTTTTCACAATTTCACTATGGAACAGCACAATTGGGCTTTGCTTTTCCTCCTCTTTCCCTTCTCTTTCTCTGTTTGCACTCCAGCTGTCCGGAAGTTCCATGACTCATGGCTTCACAATGAACCATTACACAGTGAGGATGCTCCCACTGTCTCCAGGAACAGCAGCTGACACTAATTTTGAAACCACTTGCAGGACAAAGGGCTGTGGGAACTCAAAGCTCTCAACTTTGAGCCCCAGAAAGTGTGCTGCGTGGGCATTAAATGCTGCCATGGGTGCCAGTCGCATAAATTGTGGCATCTCCTGCTCAAAAGGCTGGGAAAAAACTCATTTCTTCCTTTCACACTGTCTACCTGTCATGGTGCATATTATTTACCAGTTAGTGTCTCATTCCTTGGATTGGGGACTCTCCCCAGCAGCGTTCACAGGTACATCTTGCAACTCAGTGCTCACTCTATTCTGACCCTACCAGAGTCCTAGCCCAGACCCCTCCAAGCGTGGATTCCTTCTGTGGCTGTGATATTCGTGTTCCCATCAAGTTGTCCCTATCTACAGTCTTTTTTCCTTCCCTTTCTCTCACCTTCCTCCTTTCATCATTTCCTTTCCTCCAGCCTTCCTTTACTTAACTGTAACTTTTAAATAATCTGGATCAACTGGGTGAGTTGTATGACATGCCTGTGGTTGGAAGTCAGGTACACAGAATACATTTAAGCTTTCTAGGATTCTTTCACCTAATGTTTACTTAAACATATTTGTATGAGTCTCAGATACATTAAAAATAATCAAGATACCTTCCTCTCTCTCTCTCCCCCTCTCTCTCTGAAGGAAAACTGAAGCAAAAAAAAGTGTCAGTAGTTCAATGAAGTTATATTGTTCATGATTTCCTGGAAGAGTAAAAAAATTCAGGTTACCATGGTGACTCAAAGGGCAAAAGGCCCTGTCCTTTTTGTGAAAGAGGGCACATCTAGCACAGATGAAAATCAATACTCTGCTCCTTGAATTCTCCCTTCCTCCCTCCTCTCCTGCTCTTTAGAAGGGTCATTTTGGAAAGTGGGGGGCTGCTGCCTAGCATCCCTGAGACTGACTCTTCTGCTATCCTGAGCACAAAGGCCTAGTCAGGTCTCTTGGGAGTTACAGTATTACACAGCTCCTCTTACCCCATACCTCTTCCTCCAAAATGCCTTGATACTGAATTTTCCTGTCATTTTATCCCAATAGCAACCCCACAAAGTAGATTCTTTCTCATCCCCATACCATAGAAGAGAAAATGGGGGCAGAAAGGGGTTAAGTTCCTTGCCCTAGCTCAAAGTCAAGACAGGGCAGAGCCAGGTTAGACAGTCTGTCTGCAGAGACTCCACCACTGTGCCTTTCTGTCTCCTATAAAAGCAATGGTCTAGGTATTTAACCTTGTACATTCCCATGAGGGAGACAAAAGTGAAAAATGCTGTTTAGCCCAACAACATTGGCCTAGAGGGACTACACCATATGACTTCCTCTAGAGAAGACAGTCAAGGTACAGCCCCCCTAGGTTTCTCATTGCTCCAACCCACTGGAGCTGAGTAATCTTCATCCTGTGCTGTCCCCAAAGCTGCTCTCTGTGAGGCAACAGTGGCCCTTGCTGAGACTGTCTGTAGAGTTAAACATTAGGTGCTTTAAAAGCCTTTCTGAAGAGCGTTGCCATGGTGCAGTCGCTCAAGAATTTGAGAGCACCCCAGAGAGCCCTGGCTCAGAGGTCTCCTGGGAATAGCATTTTCTTCTTGGCAAGCAGGGCTGAGAGTCAGTTCAAGGTAGCTCCAACCAGGGAGGCCATCCCTGGCCTCAGAATCACTGAGACCAAGAGAACCAGGAGAGAAGAGAAGGGATATCGAGGTTACATTTGGTGGGAATGTGATTTAATAGAAGAAATAACAATATTGTACTGATCTTCTTCTTATGGGCTCTAGACATCTGTGTTGGGTAGCCAGAGGAGGATTATAGGTTTATTTTCGTTGTATTCATTTTGTTTTTATCCATAATGTTGCCTTCATGTGGTCTGAAAAATACTGGAAACTACTGAGTCCTACTCATGTTTTCTTTAACTCAGGAAGGTTGGGAGTTGAAAACACCTGACTCATAAGAAACCCTGCCAAGAAGGAAGTTGAACTAATGTATAATAATTTACTATAGGAAGACTGGTAAAAGGCAAATTCTAACAACCTGATTATGGGTCCACTTTATTCTAAGTGACATCCCAAGGAGTTTTAGTGTAAGATCCAGTGACATCCCAAGGAGTTTTAGTGTAAGATTTAGTTGTTGACATATGATTGGGGAGTTAGTTCTATGTTGGTTTCTTGGAGGAAACTTCAATCTCATTCCTTTTCTTAGAAGTAGGGCCCTGTTTCTATTACTTGTCCCTTGAGGGTGACTGTAAAGTGGAGGCTAGGGTTTTAGGTTACATGGTCCTCTTAAAGGGCTGGGTAGTTCTGTGAGCTGAGAGTATTGGCACATCAGTTCAGATGGAGGCAGATGCATTAGGCTAGAACAGAGTTGTAGGGAAAATCTATCCATCTATGCACTGGAATGTTCGAGAATTGGGGATATGTGAATTAGAGAGAAAAGTGCCCAATATCCTGATCTAGTCTGGACCATCTTTGTAGTTTGCCCTCTTTGGATTCAGCTTCTCAGCTCAGCCTGATTTCAGAAGCCGCTGTGGTGGTGCATGAGGCATAGTGATCCTTAGCCACTGAGCTACTTTATTCATGATGTGCTGAAGTTTAACATGAAAAATAAAACTCACCCAAGAGCCGCCTTTTTTCTTGCTGTGTTATTATGCAAAAGAGGCCTAGCTCCTCTTTCTAGCTGCCTGACAAAACCAAGGTCTCCAGGATATCTCTGTGTTATCCTTGTTAAACCTATGACTGGAAATGTTCCTGCTGAAATGGTACCTAAGAAAGACTAACTCTCGACAAATACTTGCTGAACAATGAACAAGTAAATGAATAAACCAAACTTTACAAACTTATGCAAAAACCAAATGGAACAGATTTCTACCCTGCTTTCTCTTTTCCTCATGATCTTCCTTTACTCACCATGTTTCATACTCTTTCTTTACTCATATTTACTCCTAGATCAATCCCTGTTTCTTTCAACCCTAAGCCTTTCTTTTCCATAACCAAGCTTTGGGGAGCTTAGGTCCCTTAACCGAGGTTAACCATCAACAAACACTCTAGTTTCCTCAACAGGTCAATCTGTGCTTGCAGGTTAAAGGATTTCACAAACTTGACTTTCTCTTTGTTTACTTTGGGCTTTTGTGGTTTTGTATTCTTTCTCCTATCCAGTGCTGTGAGTCATGTGACCTTGGTGGCTGTGTGGGTGCAGGGTGTACTTGGGCAAATGACAACCTCCTGGTGCACCTATGAACTGAAAGTTTGCACGAAATCATGTACGTGGTCCCTTCCAGGTCTTAGGTTCTTTTTGCTTATGAACTGGATCCACTATGTGATACTTACCATTACCCTTTGGAATTCTGAATATATTTAGAGCTGAAGGATATTTGTTGGGTTTTCACACAATTCAATTAGTTGACCATAGATCTTGGACACCACAGGGAGGAGAGAGATTCCATGCTGCCCCAAACTTGTGTCAAGCTTTGGGGCTTGAAGGTTATATTCAAGCATTCCACAGTATGTATGTGTGTGTGTGTGTATGTGTGTGTGTGTGTGTGTTTAATTTCCTTGACCACATAACCACATACTGAATGAACAAGCATAAAATGGTTGTTTTATATTAATGCAGTTCTCTTCTGCATTCCTTTGAAAAATGCTCTGAAGGAAGTATCCTAAGTAAACATTTTCTGGTAAGTGGGTAAGTGGAGGAAGGCATCAGTGATGAAATTTGAGGGGGAGCAGAGACTTGTCCTTCTTATTGATCTGCATTGCTTCTGCCCTACAACTTCCACCATTAGGTAAAAAACTTGGTATTAAGTCATTGCATCTTTGTAAACCTTGGTTAAGGTGAAAATGGTATTCTACAAAAAGAACCCAAATAAGCCTCTTTTTTTTTTTTTGAGACTAGGTCTCTCTATGTTGCCTGGGGTAGTCCCAATCCCGTGGAGTCAAGAGATACCCAGCCTCAGCCTCTTGGGATTACAGGCGCATGCCACCATGTCTGGCTGCTTTTTTGAAACCAGGTATTGCTATGTTGTCTGAGGTAGTCCCGAACCTGGAATTCAAGTGATCTCAGGCCTCTTGGTTCCTCGCACTTGGACTACAGGTGCACACCACTGTGCCCAGCTCCAAATAAACCATTAATCTTGTTGGCTTGATATGTATAACTCCACTAACCTCAATTCAATGAGTACCTCTTTGAAGACCTAAGATTCATAGAGTTCTGTTCTGGGCATTGAGACATCTAGATGAATAAGGAGCTTTGCCTGTTGTCATACAATGTAGAAGGGCAAGGGCATCTCACTGATTACAACAATCCCACAAGTAAGAAAGTACTAAATGAACAATGTGGAGAGAACAGTTCTGAAAGGGAGCTCAACAAAGAAGTTGACATTTAGGAATATGCAGAAGGAAAAAGAAGGAATAAAAATACATTTTAGGTAGAAGGAAGTGCAACAAGTAAGAAATATTTCACCAAAAGGCAAGAGCATGTCTGAGGGGGGAGGGAGGAAAAGGGCAGAATGACAGAATGAACCTGTTTGATTGAGGTATTGGGGAATTATTAATCCAGTGTGACTGGAATAAAGACTACACTTACTGAAGAGGAACGGTCAGGGAATGGGGTGAGCTGGGGTGGTGAGTGTTGTTCACAGCATAAAATGTAACGCATTGAAAGCTTTTGATTTGAGAACCAACAGTGACCATAATTGTCTTGATGTAATAACCGCTATGACACACATTCCTTTGTGACTTGCACAAAGAGAAACCAGTCACAATGTGAACATATATCAGAGGGGGAAAGAGCTGAAAGTAGAAATACAAATACTGTAAATATGGATGGTGGCAGCTTGATCTAAGGAGGTGGTGGTGGGTGTGTGAAATTGACTTCATTTGCTCTTCCAGGTCTGTTCTTCATCTTTCCCCCTCCTCCACCCTCTGGCATGTATAAATTGCATCAAATGGGCTCACTTGTGCTTTGGTTTCTGGTTTGCTCCTGTGTGGCATTCAAGGAGATGGATGCAGGAGAGAAGCAAGATTGGAGTGTTTATCCTTGATTTCTCTCCCACCTTTGGTTGTCTCACCAAAGGCTATCACATTTCTGTCCTGGATCCTCTCCTACAGTTATAGCTTCTGCTGTCTTAATAACCACTCCCCTCCCATGTTCTTTAGGCCCTGAAGCCCTAATGATCACCTGTTGTTGTATGTAAACCTCTTTATGAATCTTTTCTTAATGATGCTCACCTGAATGGGCCTTTCACCTGAACTGTTGGGATTGGAGGGAGGTGACAGAGATATGAGCCTGAGGAGGCAGAACTGAGAAGTCCTGATAATGAGCTGTATGTGTAAGCCAGTAAAGAAGGTGGTGGCCTCTGACTTAGACCCTTGGGAGCATGGATGTGAGGGAAGGAGAGAACTTGGATATAATTTGAAGTGTTTATGGAAAAGTATGGGAAGGTGGCCAGGAGAGCTGGAAATGTGATGTACAGATTAAAAGAGAGTTCCAGACTTGTTACTGATAGCAAATATTTTGAGTAGATAGTTTTGAATTCAGAAGAACTGAAGGGTTTTCTAAGGAAAAAAAAAAACGAGAAAAAGATTGATGACTATACTTAGTGTTGAGGAGAAGGAGAAGAGATACTTGTGGAGACTCCTGATACTCTGATGTCACCACAGATAGATAAGAATATGTTCTTGAGGAACTAAGATGCCAGGGTGGGTGATAATGGGGAGACAAGGCCCTCCTGAGAGTTATCGCAGAAGGATTCAATAGAGGGATCTCCTAGCAGATGGGGAAGGGTGAACAATGCACTGGAGGTCTAGGTGGGTACAATTGTCTACCAGGAAATTTCTCAGTTACCTAGGAAATGGGACAGATATAGAATTTAGTTTATTTGTAGGTCCAAAATTTTAAGCCTTTATGGCTTTAGCTATCTGGATCAAAAACAAAGGCTTTTTAATGTGATCTTCAATGATTCCAAAAAAAAAAAAAGAAGCATAAGTTCCAGTGAAAGCAATAACAATTGGAAATAGACTCATTCGTGCGGAAAAACTTCAAGAATTTTGTGATATATCAACAAGAAGGCTAAAGAAGGTCAGTAAAAAAAGATCCCTGCTGACATTTGGAATTACCCTTTGTCTCTTTTTGTAAAGGGCAGAAGACACCACTTCTGAATTTTGCTGCTAATCACAGGGAAGGAGAAGTTGCACAGTTCTCTCGCATCCTCAATTGTGATTCATAACCTTTAGCAGAGAGTCACTGACCCTCATTGAGGAATTGAAGAAAGTTGTGGATCCCTCCTCAAAAAAATGTTTGCCACCACACTCACGCACACCTATAATGTGCATGTAATATCATGTAGTATAAGGGCTGTCTTGTTAATCTTTTTGCTTACAATGCCAGAGACACAGCAGGTGTTCACAAGCTATTTATTAAGTTATTAAGTAAATAAATGAATGAGAATTATGCTTATAAAATTCATGGTCAAAAACATAAATATAATAGATTGAATGATCTTGGCATCCATTAATATGAATGTGTATTATGAACTTATCATATTTCATAAGATGTTACTATAATAATTTTCAGTTTAACCTGAATATTATAGTCTGGGAGGGAGGAAGCTTTAAAAATTATAGATACCTGAGCCCCATCTTAGTACAACTGTCTGAAAATCTAAGGGTGTGAGGTGCTGGTATCAATATTGTTTAAAAGCACTTCAGGTGACCATGCAGGTAATGTACTGGTAAGACTGAAGTTAATATAGCACATTAAAAATGGAATCATTTAGATATAGCAATTGTACTCTTTGGTATTTATTCAAAGAACACAAAAACACCAATTTAAAGGGATATATACATTCCTAAATTCACTGTGATACCAGGTAGTGATGCAGTTGAAAATTATATTTGGAGCCAAAATGCCCTGGTGGTGGGGTGTCAGAGAAAGACCTATGAGAAGAAGCAAAAAACATGAAAAGGGGGAATAAAAAGAGGAACCAGAGATAGGAGAAGGAGCATGAGAATGGCGGACTGGTAGAACAGGCCCACATGGCCTGGCTGAGGGAAGCCCCCTGGAAGAGTGAGGTGGTGGTGGCAAGGACCCATGGTGGGTGAGTGGCCAGCAGAGAAGTAGCCAGTGTGGAGTTGGAGGCCAGAATGGCAGGCAGGGGGTGAACAGAGGCTGCTGAGTGCAGGTCTGGTGGATTTGGCCAGACACCCCTGAAGGCCGGCCTGGCAAAGGAAGCATGTGGAGCTGCAGCAAGGTGGCATATTTGGAAAGCTGACTTTGCATCAGCACCTATTGGAAGAATTAGAAGAGCCTTGGAGAAGCCACAGCTTGGAACACTAGAAAGAGAAGAAGCAAAGAGAAGATGCTGGAGAAGGACTGGACTTTGCAGGGTGCCTGCCTCAGGTCTTAGACATGTGCTTGGGACTTTCGGACTAAATGGTACTTGTGGTAAAATAACTGGCCATTTGTGGCATTAAGGATTTTTAATTTTCTTGGTTAATTTTCCTTGTGAAAAAAATCCTTGTTGTTTAAATTCTTGTGACTTTAGCAACTGCTGTGCATGTGTAGGTGATAATAATCTGGTAAGAAGTTGGGCAGCAGAAGCTGCATTTTAAAAATGCTTCTTTTTTTCCTGTGGCTTGTTGGTTGGAGTCTTCTTCCAATTTTGACCCGATTTCAACTGCAGTGCTATTTACAATAGCCAAGCTATGGAAACTACCTAAGTCCCTAAGGAAGATGAATGGGTTAGGAAGATGGGATATAGGAAGATGAATGGATTAGGAAGATGGGATATATACACACAATGGAATGCCACTCAGATATAAAGAGATGAAATCATACCATTTGCAACAACATGAATGGAACTGGAGGGGATTATCCTAATATGAAATAAATCAGGAGAAAACAAACAATTCACTCATATTTGGAAAACAAAGAAAAAAAAAGGAACAGCCTAAAAAATACCCCAAAACCTAGAAGTCTGACCATACAACTGAGGTTAGGGGGGCATGGTAAGGTATAGGTAACAAAGTTGGGAGAGGTGCCAATGAACCCCATGGTGGAGGATTATGAGACCTTTGGTGGTGGATGTGCTGCAGTAACAAACATCTGAAGAGGTATGATCCTATTTCCCTGAATCATATATATATGATTTCACAACACTATATGTTGTGAAACAATGTTATCTCAAAAAAAAGTTACAGAAAAATGTTGTATTATTTAGCAGCGAGAAGGAATAGGAATATGTAGGTAAGCTAAATAAATTCATAGAGAAATTCAGGTCAATGAAAATGATAATGTCTTCCAGTTATATATCACAGTCACTTCCATGAACTCATTCGACCCCAAGATACACAGATAATTAAGACAAGCAGGTATTGGCAAATTTTCTCAGCCTAAATTCAGATTTATAAATGTAAACACAGATTTTCTGAAGTGGGATCATTTCTCTAATTTTTGTCAAAATGGTTCTATGAGGATAAGCCCAGGAATCCTTCCCTTCAAAGAACCCAGCTTAGGTACTTTGGTGTAGGGTCTGGAAATCTATAATTTTACAGACACTGCTGATGAGTCCACATTAGTCTCTAAATTGGAGATGGAGTAGTGGAAGGGGGTGCAGTTGGTCAGAATTATAGGGGGGCTCATGTGAGTTCTATCCCAGATGTGTGGAATTAGAAGTAGGAGTTATGAGGGGAAATATGTAGCAAATACCTGATTCTGATCCTACTCTCAGTTCTGCTGAGACCCCATGTGCAGGATACTTCCTGTTGCCTATCCAGGTGGCACTGGGTCATAGATAGGGTGGTGACCCCATGAACAGCCAGAGGACTAGGTCCTAGGCAGAGACGGGCATAAGGGAGCAGGGCAGGTGATTAGATACTGAAAGTATATAGGAGGATGCTAAGGGCAGGTGGAGATGACAAAAACAAGCTTTGCTTGTTTCAGTTTTGTCAGGCCTGGTCCTGGTACAAAATAATTGAAGACAAGTAGGAGGGACTGAACAGAGCAGTTTCCAAATCACTTGTGTTTTTCCCCTACCTCGGGCACAAATGTGAACCCTGAAAGTGCCAGGTGCTGTCTCTGATGTATATGAACTTGAAACCACCCTGAGGGCAGGGAGAACATCCTCTTGCAGGGATCCTGGCGGCAGTTCAGCAAGGATGCCTGTATGGGCCATGGAAATAACACTGGGGGGATGTCTGCACTTGGGCATCAAAAGACAAAACAAGCTTTTGGAAAGGATGCATAGTACAGCTGCTCTCTGAAGGGCTGAGCAGATAACTTGTAGGCAGCCATTCCCCCTTGTAAATAGAAAGTGTTCAATAAATGCTGGTTCTGATCTTTCTTTTTTCTTAATTAAAATTTTTAATTGATTGCACATACACATATATTTCTATCATGGTGTACTCCAAGGTTCGCCCACAAACCTTTCATCTGTGAACCATCTTAATCTCTTGTGTCTATCCCTCTCCCAATTTTATCCTCCTCCCCCTCTCTTGCTCTATCCTTCAGTTCTGTTGACAGTTTTAAATTATTCTTGTTCATTTG
Organism: Uropsilus gracilis; assembly: GCA_004024945.1. Taxonomy (NCBI): domain Eukaryota; kingdom Metazoa; phylum Chordata; class Mammalia; order Eulipotyphla; family Talpidae; genus Uropsilus; species Uropsilus gracilis. The sequence continues at coordinate 39,681 of PVHY01013365.1, forward strand.
TTTGTTTGTTTTCCCTATATCCCTCCAATAAGTGAGAGCACCCAGTATTTCTTTTTCTTTTTGACTTATTTCTGCTAACACAATTCTTCTAGCTTCATCCATGTTGCTGTGAATGACATACATTTGTCTTTTTGATTGATGAATTATATTCCATTGTGTACATATATCTACATATACCACACCTTTCTGATCCATTGGCCCTGATCTTTCTTTCAATTGATTCTCAGTTTTACTCTCTTTGGACTATAGATTTCAGGGGCCAGTTTGGGATTGGTTCCTTTTCTTATGATGAGGTAGGGACATGTGCCAAGATTGTCATCATTCAGGGGCCACCTGGAATTGCTGTCTGTTGGAATGATTTTGGAAGATTTGAAGAAGGAAGCGTCATAGTGCAAAGCCTTTGAAGGGATTTTCCTAGTAAAACTTTAAAGGTTTATCCTTTGACACTATGAGCAAGTAGGAAACATTGAGATGGAAAGAGAGAAGCATGTGTGTGTGCGTGCGCATGTGCGTGTAACAGCCAAGACAGGCTCTGCCTGATACTCTCTAACTCCCCATCTTTTTATGTTCTTCTCAACAGCTGATGTTGCCAAATGCACTAAAGTGAAAGTTTTCTCTGAATAGGAAAGGAGGAAAAGAGGGAAGAAAGAATCTTCTACTTGTTCTGTCATGCATGTAAACTCCTTATCAATACTAGGGCTGCCACTTTCATGCTTCTACCATTCAAATCTGACATACTTCGACACTGATAACTTTTCTACCACTCAAATTTGAGACAAGTTCTCACCTGGACTGCCCAATGAAGAGCTGTTTTAAAGTCTTTATCCACAAGGGTGGGATCTGCCCCCTTCTTCAACAGCATTTGGGTATGTTGAGGCTGGTTGTGGAAGGCTGCCCAGTGGAGTGGTGTCATCCCCTGCAAAACCATAAGCAAAGGGGCAGAGATGAGCACAGACTATTAGGAATGAAAATAGAATTCATACTTTCTTCCTAGGTCCAAGGTGTGTTACCAGATATGATGGCCACTGCCCATCTGTTCACTCATCTCTTAAGCCATCACTGAAAAGATATTTATTGAGCTTCTGCTTAGTGCCAGACAAGCAATGTTGAGGTAAACAATTTCCTTGCCCTCAGATGAATAAGGCAAACAATTCTTTACCCTTAGGGAAATTGCATTGTGGTAGAGGAAGATAGGCAATGAATGTGCACAAGTGAGTCAGAGGGTTTTCCAGGTTGCTGAATGTCGTGAAAAGTGCACATAGGATGCTGAAATAAGTAGGGACTGTTCTGTTCTGCATGGGCCTCTGTGAGATGCATTGGAGAAAGAGAAAACAAGCATCCATTCTGGGAAGCCAATGCCAGAGATGGTAGAATGTAATCTTGCCCAGCATGAGGTCGACACACTGTCAGTTTAGTGAGGTATTTCCAGTGACTACAATGGAGATTGTAGTAGATGTTGAGTGAATGAAAGAATGGAGAGAGGTGAGCTTTGTGAGATAAAGTTGGAGAACGAATCAGAGCCTAATCATGGGAGTGAGATGGATGGACTGACCCTGTAAAAGACAAAAGGCTTATATTCTTGCTTTCTCTTCATTGTTAATTTCTAGTTTAATGCTTTTATGATCAGAGAAAAAAGTTGGTATAATTTTGATTTTTGTGTATTTGTTCAGGTTTTCCTTGTGTGCCTAATATGTGGTCAATTTTAGAGAAGGATCCATGTGCATTTGAAAAGAAGGTGTATTCCCTTTTTTGGGGGTGCAGTGTCCTGTAGATATCTATTAGGTCCATTTGGTCTAGGTCCAATACATGGAGACTGAACAATATACTACTAAACGAAGAATGGGTAATGGAAGAAATTAAAGAAGAAATTAAAACCTACTTCAAAACAAATGACAAAGAAGACACAACATTCCAAAATGTCTGGGACTCAGCAAAAGCATATCTAAGAGGAAGGTTCATAGCAATACAGGCCCATATCAAAAACCAAGAAAATATCC
>PVHY01013366.1:0-41573 GCA_004024945.1 Uropsilus gracilis
GTTTGGTTTTTTTTGAAGTCTGCTGTCTTTCTGAAGTTTCCTACACTAAGAAGTCACTGGGCCCATTTCGATTAGGGCTCAGCAAAGTAGAGAATGAATAGGATCCCAGGGCTCCACTAAAATGGAGAGTTGAAGAGCAAGCCCAACACCCACCCTGGACAGGTTTAAAACCAGAGTTTCAAAGTGAGGCATTTCTAGAAGTGGCAGGTGCAGCTTTAGCTTCCCTGAGTGGCTTTGGCCTAGCTGTTTGCCCCTCCTGGAGATGCAGAGTTGGTAGCTAGTCCATCCTGATGAGTGACTGGAGTGTAACAATGCAAGAAAGACGGTGTGTTCCTAAGAGAGAGCGAAGAGAAGAGTGATGGTAGAGTAGGAGCGACCCTCTAGATAAAAAGGATGAGCCTGGGAAAGAAGCTCAAGTCATTGCTTTCCTCTCCTGCTACTTTTTTCACTATCCTTCTGGGAGATGATTTGCCTTCTCTTCAGGAAAATTTTACTTGTTCTTTATTCTGTTGTTCCTGTTCCATAGCTATGATATTTCTGTATTTCCTCATTTTTTTTCACTATCCTAATTTACTGAGGATTTTCTCCACTCACGTGGCCCCCACGCTACTAGACTCTTAACCCCTCTTCAAGGTCACTTGAAGTATCACCAGGTCGCCTTCACTTAGTTCCCCCAGTTCTGGTGAAGCTCAGGGACCCAACTTTGGCTTTTTGTATTATTTATACCATAAATTTAGCCATGTCCTTTTGAAACTAGTTATTCTCATGTCTGCCTTAGATTGTGGGCATCGTGGAGGAGGGGGTACAGTAACGATTTATCTTTATTCTCAGGGTCTAACCTGCAGCCTGGCTCATCGAGGTGTCTCCCTACTAGGTCTTGGATTGAACTGTTTGGCACCCCCACCTGAGGCATGTTGGCCTTGTATCTCCTCACTCTGATTTCATTGACCCTAGCCTCTTGGGAAGACCCCCAACTATATTATTCTGAATCTGTCCTGACCACAACTTCATTAATTTGTCCTGATTCTAGAATCTCAGTGATCCACTTATTCTTGTGACAGTGCCCCAAACTTCCTGTTATTTTCCTGGAATTCTGTTTATCTTAGCTCTGTGCTTCTGAATGCAAGGAATAACTTCCCTGCAGAGAACTCTTAGGCAGACAGACAATAGTTGTTTGTGTTTTTGAAAACTTTTTGCTTATTTTCTTTTCTAAAAGTTCTCACCTTTTCTCACAACTTTGTACTTAAGACAGTGCTAGAATTTATATTTAAGTCCTCTGATTCCTGGGGAAATGAGGTACGTTTCTTTTTTTTTTAACTTCCAATAACATTTCAAGAAGGTACCATAAAGAAATGTGTCCCATTTTCAAAATGTAGCTCTGGGGAAACAAGGATGAACGTAGCACTTCTTCATAAAGCAGAACAGTAGAAAAATAGTGGGAAGAAAGGCAGAAAGTCCAGCCTCAATGTCCTGTCAGCCTTCTCTTTTTCTGGCTGTGTTGTTTACCAATCTCTGAGGAAATTTATATTACATTCAAATTCAGAGAAATCATAATTTTCATTTCTTTTGAATTAACAAGGAACTAGGAACTTTGGTCTTTCTTCCCCGCTCCCTTTCTCCCCTCTTTTTTCATTTTAATTTTTTAATAACCCCATATGCTTGTTTCCACTTTTCTTTATTTTCTTTTTTTAGACCAGCATTTTAGTGCCTTTCCCCCCCGTTGCACTTGTAATGTAAACATATGTCCTGCAAAGGAACATTTATGACTGCTTATTATAATCCTGATGTAACTTAAAAACTTTCTCAAACCAATTGTTAAACTTGGCAGATTGATCTCTGTTAGGATCCTAAATACTCTTCGGATTTTTTGTTATTTTGGTTCAAGATTTTTGAATATTTTAAAATTTCAAGTATTTCTTATGTTCCTTTTTTTTTCTTGTTTTCTATGTTCCCTATTCTCTTTTAGAAAACATGACCAACATGACTTGTCAAAAGCCTGAGGAAATTTTCTGATTTTTTTAAGAAATAAATTTTTACCTTTAAAATACCCCCAGAACACAGTCTAATTTTCTTTTTTTTTAATCACAAGGATGCCTTTTGTCACTGTAGCCATTTGGAAAATTTAGGAAGAAAAGTGTGAAGAAGACAGATGATCCTGAGTCTCTCTGCTTTCTCTCCCAGTGCTTCCCCCCCACCCCCGAACCTTTCCAGAGATGTTTACTGAGCTAGAAGTCTCTCCGAGGACTTCTGCTGCCCAGAAAATGCCAGCATCAGCATATATTCCACAACATTTTGAAAGTGCAGGGTCATCGTTTGACGGAAGTATATTAGAAAAAAATTTTACTTTCTTTTAGAAGACTCCAAATTGAGGTTCCTTTTCCTCTCTGCCTCACCCAGTGTGACTTCCTTGGAAAGTGACCGGTCATTAGATTTTGTAGGACATGAATACACTAAATCTGGTTGGTTATGAATACAAATTAAATTAAATTGAATTAAAATTAATTAAATTAAAAGTTTAAATTAAAATTAATGTGAACATTGATCACTAACAGAAGAAGCTGGTGTCCCAAGTGTGGCTCTGAGGCACATGTGGGAAGGCCAGCTCTGGGGCCTCTTAATGCATCTTCTTGCTGCTGTGTGTTTGAGGGCAAGGATGAAGGATGCCCCAGGGCATATTGAGATCTGTTGACCCAGGGGCATCCAAGATTGCCCACGTGTGTGTAGCAAGCAGAAGAATACTGTGAACCACTATTCTGGAAGCATGCTGGGGTGATCTGAGGTACTCATCTTTCTGATCTACCAAATGAGAGGAGGACCCCACTTGTTCCATGTCAGTGAATCCACTGGCATCTCCATTCTCCATGTATCAGAGAGAAAAGGTGCTTGATTTTTGCGCTGACAGGGACCTGGGAAGGAACTTGGAATCCCTGTGGAGGTACTTCCAGTCCAGACATCTCAGACCCTACCCAGCCCATGTCCAACTTCCTGGATGTCCCACACCTCCAACCTTCCCTTTCCTCAAAAAACAAAGGTTTCACAGGAGGGCAGAGCAGACAAGGGGCTGGCTGAGTTCTGAGAGCGTGTTTACTGTGGTCTCATGGCAGACACGCCACCTTTCTTCCTTTTGTCTGTTAAAGTTGTCCTGTGAGGAACATCTGCTCAGTGAGACAGTGGTCTCCCCAAGGGGCTTTCGACATCCTTAGAATAACTGGAATATACTGACTTCTAGTTGCCTAATTTGTATAATTGCGATGAAAACTGACTTGGAATTGAAACTAAATGACATTGTGGGTATTAACTCATTAAAGCTTAGCATAGCCATATGTGGTAGGTTCTGTGATCTATATTTTAAAGGAAATGGAAACACAGAAAGGTGAACATCCTGGAGGGCTGCATGATTTGTGAGTGACAGAGGCAAGAGGCACAGTCCAGAACTCAGATTCTTGACTGCTGTATCTCTCCCAGAACTGGGAGAGCTGGAAAGAATATTTAAAAAGCTTTAGGAAGAACCTGGTTCACCAAACTTATCTCTGGAACTTACTTTTGAAACTCCCTTAACTAAAAGTCCAAGTATAAGGTGCAAGGGAAAATTCAGAATAAAACAAAAAGTTCCCCCTTTTTATTCACCTGGATTAAAACAAAACAAGATAAAAACGGGGCCCAAAATCTGGCTTGCATCTGTGTGCCAAATAGGGGTTCACTTGGGGTGCTTTCTACAGGAAAAGAAACATATGGCTCACTTCTGGTCTTTTTTTTTTTTTCCCATTTCTGCTCTTTTGATGAACAGAATTCTGCCATCTCAGTGAAGGTTTAGATCAATGGTCAGAAAAGGCAGGTATAGAAGAGAGACTTTTAAGATGAAATAGAAGTTTGAAAAATGCCACCAGCATCATAGCAGAGCTTTTGAGAGCTTTTACAGAGAACATATTGAATAACATTCATGGAAATAATTGTTCTGACTTCCAGATGTGAAAAAAAAAGTGGTTTCAAATAATGTGAAATTTATGGTGGGGTATGGGTAAAGTATAAGCTATCTGACAAGATCGGGCGCGTTCAGGGTGGTATGGCCGTAGACAAGTATAAGCTATCTGATCTAATGTATTTTTAAAACTTTTTCTTCTTTGACCCAAACTCAGAATATAACACAAGCCTCTTACATTTTCCTCATTAGCTATGGATCACAGCCACCAAGCAAGGGGTAAAAGCAGGGACATTCTTCTGGTCCGTGTAAGTTACCATTATTTTGTCAATGTTTATAAAATCATGATTATGCTTCAGTTTATGAAGTACTAATTAAATTTTATTTCATTTCACTTAAATGTAAAAGTATTAGCACTTTTGAGTGTTTGCTGATTCAAATGAACTTCCCAGGTATTTTCTTAGAAGTACCCTCTCCATCCCTCCTTCCACCTCCCAATGTCATTTCCTCTTTCTCTTCAATCTTTCTGTTTTTCTTCTGTTCTTAATACTATGTAAGTTAGATCTCTTCTTCTAGTCATCCTTCATATTTTTTTATTTCTATTTATTTATCCCTATTTATTGATTTTTGATAACTTGCCACTTAAGGACTATCTATTTCTCTTCAAACACTCATTGCTGTGCCTTGCTTATTTTCTATGAATAAATTATAGCCTACTGTATTTATTATGATTCACAACTTAAAAAATCTAGTTTGGCTTCAGCAGTTGATACAGTGGTCTAGAAGTTGGAAATTGCAGTCGGGAGATAAAGGAAAATCTCTCTTCTCACCCCGTATTCCCACTGAGCTCCTAGATTTCCCTGAACTTAAAGAAAGTGGTATATACTACAGAGGTTGAGCTTAAAAAATGGACATCTGAAATAATTACATTTTTTTTTTTTTGAGACTAGGTCTCGCTATTTTTGCCCGTGGAACCGCAGGCTCTCGTTGCCCGGGGTACCACGGACTCAAGCAATCCCCAGCCTCAGCTTCCCAGGTAGCTGGGATTACAGGCACACGCTACCACACCCGGCTATTTTTATTGAAACTAGGTTTCGCTACGGGCCCCAGGCTGACTCGAACCGCGATCCCTAGCCCCGGCCTCTTCATAGGCTGAAGCTTACAGGCATGAGCCACCGTGCCCGGCCCTAATTACATAATGTTTTAATAAAATGTTCCATCAATAAGTGAAAAGATAAAATAAGACTGTTTCTTCTCCTCAAAGAGAAAATGAGGGGTTTAATAGCTAATATTCATCAACTAGACTTAAATGAAAGTCACTAATGAAAGTATAACATGTTGATTATTTTTAAAGAAAATGAACCTGTTTCAACTTTCGTGGGGATTTTTGTTCCAATGAGATATTCTTTCCATTTTCAACCGGGTAAAGCTGTTTCCATATTTGTCTCTCATACCTTAACAAAAACCTACCTATTCTATAACTACAGTGTGCTGAGAGCAAGCACAGGTTTCCATAAATCCAAAATGGTACTGTCTATAGTTTCCAAATTCAGCAACAAGAGCTTTTTCAGATTTGAAGGACTGAGTTAAAATTGGGTAGGACACTAAGACAGTGTCCCTTTGATAGTCTTTCTCCCCTTTTCTTAACAGAAATTTTGTGATTTGAGAAATAGGAGTGGGCATGTATGCAATGCACTGCTTAATGTAATTGGTATGTTGATTTCCCAACATCATCGTAGGCATAACCTTTTTAACCTTGACTATCATAGATGCTTATTGAAGTGATTCTGCTTGGCCACACATTTGCCTGGCAGAATGGAGAGGAGCCAACAACATAATTAATATGTCGTCGCCACCCTTCCCCCCAAACTGTTGCAAAACTTCATTGAAAAGGCTGAGTGTTCTGGTTTTGAATGGCAATTTTCTCCACCCATCTAAGCCCCTTTTAAGAAGGTGACTTTTGTTTGCTCCAGAGATGTCTGTGGTTTTGTTTTGCTTCTCCAGCTATTCTCTTATATCTTGAAATTCCAAACGTGACTTGGTTTTATTTTTCTTTCTTTAGAAAAGTATAACTTTAAGAAAACCTGGCTCTACGTCCAATTGCTTAGTGGAAATTAAGTAAATCTGCATATATTACATTCTGAAATATTTAATTCTTAAAATCAGATTCAAGCCATAGATTAGACTTTGAAGGACATCTTTTAAATGCGATTTTGTACTGCATTCTAGAATAATTCTTGTTTTTTAAATGACAATCTTGTTTTTTAAATGACAATTTTTTTCCAAAGTTGTCCTCATCTGAAGTTCCATTACATTTCGTTTTGGCAATTCATGTTCCCAGGCAGTAATTTTTTACATGTATCAGTATATGTCTGGGCTATAATCTTAGTTCTGCTCTTTATTAGATTATTAACCTTGTATAAGAGATTCAATCTCTCAATAAATGGTAGGGGATAGTAGTGCCTTCATCATAGTTATGGAGAAGATAGAATGAGTTGACTTATTGAAAGTGTTTAGTAGGATAGTTAGAACATAGAGAACACCAGTGAATTTTATTTGTTTTTTTAATCACATTCTGTCTGTCACAGTGACTGGATAATGACTGTATACATCTTAAGAAAATTTTGTTCCCCATTACCACTAAATAGTCCTCTCTTTCCTTCATTTTCCATGCTTCCTTTTCCCTTGACCTTGACTTATGTACACAGTTTAATGACAAATTCTGCATCAGGGATGGTAAAAAGAGCAGCACAGACCCTGTTTCCCTTTCTGCACATCAGATTTATTTGTGCTTTCTCTTTGCATTACAATTTAGATAATAATTGCTAAGGGACATATCTTATATTTGCACAAATATTCTGAACAAAATATGCTTTTAACAGATGTTTTATGAGCAAATGTTTCATTTCTGTAGATTTGTGAATCCAGTTCATTATAATAAAAGCTAGCATCTTACATTTTTTTCTATGTTCCAGGCACTATACTAAAAGTCTAATATGTATTTGGAATGCATACCAGAACTTTATGAGTTAAGCACTGTTACTAGCCTTATTTTCAGAAGCACCAAAAAGTTAATTAAGTGCCCTATCAAAGTCTCATCAGTAATATGTGTTTAAGTCAGGATGAAAGCTCTCAGCATTCTGGCTTCAGAGCTGATGCTTCATCCCTGTGCCCTACTACCCACACACCCCTCCAGTGAAGGTGATAAAGGGTGGGTGTTCCAAGAGCAGCACAAATTTGATAGCTGCTACTTTTTGACTAGCATCAAATGAATCCATCAGAGTCCAGTTTGTGACTTAGCAACAGTCAAATATAATAAAGTAGCTTTTAGGTAGATAGTGAAGCAAATGAAAAGGTTATACCATTTGTTGCTTTTCTAATTTAGGAAAGAATTCAAAATATGTTGTTATTTTGTTCAGATACAGGGGATTTTTGAGGTGATTAAGTGATTAACCTGGTTTGGAATGTTGAGTTCTAATTCAGCTATACAATATAATAAACAGCATCAGATTCATTCAATAGCATTGGAAGGCATTTACAGTAGGACTTGTTTTATGATAAACATGATTTTCTAGGCTGATAGGATAATTCTAGACAGAGAGGTTAGAAAAATGACAACACAACCAAGAAAACAAGCTGATGAGGATGGATGGTGAGAGCTGCTGGGTGAGTCTACTTGATGAGGATTCCTGCCAGGTCTTGACTTCTACTCAGGCTTGAATAATTCTCTTAGCTTTTCTTGCTCAAAACCAAAGTTTCAGTGGCTCACCCAGCATTCCATGATACATTTTTAATAAAGTCTACTTTATAAGCAGTTTTATTTTTACGTTTTTATTGATTACACACACACACACACATGCATGTGCACATACTTTTTACATCATTGTATACCCTAAGATTCTCCCACCACCATGTACCAGTGAACCAACATCTTGATCTTTTGTGCTTATACCCCGCACACTGCACCTATTTCACTTTCCCGCCTCTTCCCTTGCCTTATGCTTTAGTTCTGCTGTCAGTTTGTTTTCCCTATATCCCACTATAAGCTGCTTTAAATTCATAGCAAAATTGAGTAGTAGGTCTAGAGATTTCCTATATACCCCATAACCCCCATATTTATAGCCTTCCCCTTTATCAACATCCTTCACTAGAGAGTGTTTTTATTGTGTGGCCCTCCAGGAACACATGTTTACCACTCAGAGACTGTAGTTTACACTAAGGTTTGTTCTTGGCTATGATCACTTTTACTACAAACAGTTAATCTCGGACTTTAGTTGGATTCATCATAGATATTCCTGGTGTTAGTTGGAAGAGCAAAAAGAAAGTGTGTTACTTTTTAAGAAAGAATAGACAAATTTCAGCATAAAGAAAGATACCACTTAGCTTCTGATTGTACCTACTCTAGGATACATGGCTACCTACCTGAGAACTCTGAAAGTGAGTGCCAGATTTGGGGTAATTATATTTCGACAGAGGAATGAGACTGAAACACAAAAGTCATTGTGGATGAAGATTATACCCTTTTTCTCTGTCTCATAATTATACGTGCCTATTCTTGATAGATTTTTATAGAGCTAAAAGAGAATTTCAAGAATAGCTTTCCTAACTATTTATTTGAGTTAGAAGAAACTTAAAGTTTCAGATTAAGTAATGTTTCTTTCTAAAGTCATATAGCTCTTTAGGGATAGAATGATGACTGATCGCTAGTAAAAATGATTTTTTAGCACATACTCCATGTTAGGGATTACACATATGCTTTCCTTATCTCATCTATGTTTCCTTGTTTCATCCATGCTCAGGTTGTACAGTGTATTTTGCTGTTATCTTTATTTTATGGATGAGTAAACTGAGGCTGAGATTGGTCAAAGAAATTTAGAGGTCAAGAAAGGTCATACCAGCAGCAGAAGGCAGATTGAAGATAGAAATCCTGGTCCCTCTGTGGATATCGTGACAGTTGCTACCCACTAAATGAGAATGATTTAGAGTCCAGGTTCCTTTCTGCCTGTGAGTGAGTGTCTGTGATCCACCAGGCAAGTTTCTCATTTGACTGTGCATCAGACTTTCCAATCTTGTCCCCTGTGGCAGAGGTTGAGCAATGTAATATTTTGCAAATGGAAATGGGACTTTAAACACTAATTCAAAAGAGGACTTTTTACTACAATGAAGTGAAAACAGATGGTGGTAAATAGAGAGCGTTTGGCCTGGGTGCAAGAGTAAGCCCTCATTAGGCTGGAGTTTGTGGAAATGCAACCTAAAATCTTGCTTTGCTTATGATTCCCCTCCAGGGTCATCCCTCATGAGCGGAGAATATTAACTATACTGCAGTGGCTCACCCTGCCAGACAACGAAAGGTATTTGTTTCCCTGATAGTTCCTCTTTCTTCAGTACATTTCCATCTTTGGACAGAATTGGGTGAAAAACTAGACGGACTATGAAAAGGAGAAGTAAAGTAGAGCCAATCTTTGGAATTATGACAAGTTTAATGGTTCTTTGACTCGAGTGTTACTTCCCTAAGAAGGGTTCAAAGGATGGAGGTTATTGAGGACCATTTGGTAACATGGATCACTACAGTTATTATCCTTGGTCACAACAACAGGGTTTAAAGATTGATGATGACCTAGTCACATCCCAGGGAAGTATTAAGACTGACTTCACTTTAATGGAATTATTTTTTCAAGCTACAGATTACTTGGCCCCTGTGAATTGTCACAGGGCTCCATTATCTTGAGGATCAATGACCTGAGTATGTGTTTCCCTTTGTGACTTTGATTCCTGAAGATGTTACCAGGCCATTACCACAGTGAGGGTGACGTAGGGGGTGGTGAGTAGTAGAAACAATGAGGGAAAAAAAAGATATTTGGGAAGATTAACTTAATTTGAGAGGATTAAAAAATATAGGATATCTGACATCCTTTATTATGTACGTTTTGTGGGAGATTCTAAACCTTTGTATTTTCCCATAGGCCTTCTGTCTATGCCTTCTATTCTGAGCAACCTGATTTCTCTGGACACAAATATGGCCCTTTCGGCCCTGAGGTTAGTAGCTTCTGATCTGTCTAAGGACAACCTGTGTCCCAGGTCAGTAGATAATGACCTGATCTACTGACCTTATTTCAGGATTTGTGCAAAATCTGTTGGGGTTTTTATATTTGCAAGATTTATACATAGCCAGAGAATTATAAGAGTAACAGCACTTTAAAAAATGGTAAATATGCCTGTTTCTCTCATAGGAGCTTCATTTCCAGTGATTTGATTCCCAATTATATTCTAAACTTGATGTTAATAGGAGGGCTATATTCCAACCTTGTGGTGCATTGGTTGTAAAATGAAGTATCAGGGAAAGTTGCATTCATCATCACTGGGAGAGGAGTGGAAAGGAAACTGAGGATTAAATTGACAATGCAAAACATTGCAATTGCATTTTACTTCCTTTACAATTATTATGAAAGGGGGGAAATGAAAAATAAAATAATTATGAGGTTCAGAGAGGGTGGATAACTTAATATCGCCAATAGCCTTAGCTCACAGATACAATCACCAGCAATACAGCAGCATTAGATATTTTCTTATTTGATAAATTTACCTGTGAAAGCATTGCTTTGATCAAGAACATGAGCATTCCATCAACCCCCCCACCCCAATGTAATGAATTCTTAATTGAGAAAAACACATTGTTGAATGAATCTGCTTAGCCTGAAGACCTTTTAGCAAACACTCAGGAATCCTAGGAGAAGACAACCTGTTTGTAAGGGCTTTTCTTCAAATTTAGAACTTCAAATTCAGGAGGAGGGAGAGGGATGGTGATGTTTAATGTGTTCCCTTTTTATCTACAGATGGAAATCTTCCCAGTGTTTCAGGGTAGATTGTCTAAAAATGTGATGAAATTTGTAAATCTAAACATTTTACTACTTTACATATTTTCCACTGCTCTGTCTTGCTAGAGTAGTCTCCATAGACATAAAAGCCAATATCAATCTTAAAAACCTTGGTTTTGGGTGAGAAATTATTACAAAAACTTCTTGTTAATGGAAGTCATCTCCCATTTTGTAACAGTCTATAACAGTACCACGGATTCGAATAAAGTGCTTGTGCTCAGCGTAAGGATGGGTAGGAAATACAGCTAACTGTCTTAGCTTCAGAATATTTAAGCAGAATGCTGTCCAGCTACACAAAGGCAATAAATACCAAGAAGCCATAATTATTTCTGAAGGCTTTAGCATCCATGCTGTGGTGATTTAAGCCCTGGAAACTAATGGCTACATGAAACCATTTCTAGCTTGCCTTAAATCATTGAGTCATATAAGTTTGATGATTCTTTTCCCATCCCTTTGATGTTTAACTAGTGTTTCTTGATTATGAAACACAAATGATAGAATGAGATAAACATCTGCATACACAAAACACAAATCTTATTCTTGCCAGAGCAAGCATAGCTGTTTTATCTTTAGGATGTCTTTCTTTGTGATTAATCTAATGTGAACAAAAGGAACCACATTTTATTTAAATGATAGAAAAAATACTCCTAAACATTTCCATGTACCCTATGTGAAGGTTCAAGTCTGCTTGGATAATAGCGTCCTATAAGAGACGTTATTGCAAGAACATATAGAACAAAGACTGGTATAGCCTTCCTTTTGAAAGCAGGGCATTGGTATAAAGTGGTTTGAGGTTACTCATGTCACTTGGCTGGTAAATGAATGAGAGATAGAATCTCAGAAGTTCTGCTCCCACCCATTGTTCTTTCCATGGGACCATAGAACTCTCCTCTGGTCCGGGAGGTAAGTAGAGTGGCCAGTAAATATATTCAAATCACAGAGACCATTTTCCTGATGTCAGAAATTGGCGTCTTACAATACAGTGGTATCAGTGTTCATTTTCCTTTATTAAAAGTTGTGGGACTCAGTAATAACTGTTCTTTATCCATGAACATCTTTGGATTTTTAATATGTGTAGCTTGGTGTTTCTGTGTGGTAATCAAGAAGTAAATGGGAAAGTTTTAAAGTGCTGAGCAATGATGGACGAAGTGTAATAAGGTGCTTTAATTTGCTGTAATGATGATTCTGTTTCAGAGTTGCTCATAAATGTGTAAACAAAGATCTTTACTTGGAGCATTTTTATCTACTGAATATATCTACTCTTGATCTTGGAATCTGCTCTTGTCTTGGAATGTCTCTTCAGCTACGATAACCTGATAACTTGTCACTTTCTTCTGAGAAGCCAAGGGATATTTTCAGATAAGATTTTACAAATCTTATTTTTACTGAAAGAAAACCAAAATAGTTTATATTTTGAAACACAAAACTAAAGCTAACCAGCAAAACTTCTCCTACACACACACACCCACCCACCCCCCTAATACCTGTGTATGCATCATGCACATTTATTGAAGACATAAAGATTATATTAGCTGAACTATTTTTTCTAAAATCAATAACTTGTTATCTTTTACATATAATGAGAAAACACTTTGCACTTGAAGTCTAAACAAAATGATTTAATTTTGCAAAATGTTGTGTGCTATAGCACAGCAGAACTTGTTTAGCAGCAGAGTATACTGTTCTTGTTTAGCAGCAGAGTATACTGTTTTCAGGATGATAGTCAAAGACTGTTAATTAAGATGACCAAACACTGGGTTAATAGCTTCAGGAAGTGGTGCACTGTTCCTGGATTCATAGTGTAATGGTGAATGTTCAGAAATATGCTTGCTTTGATTATTGGCGCAATCTTTTTCTTTGACCTTCTGTGCTTTCTCTGTGACTCCTCCATCGGCTGCTCTTTCAGGCCTAGAGGCAGAGCTTTGGCTGGCTAGTTACTACCTTCAGATGGCAAAATATCCTTCCAGAAAGCAGGGAAATTTGTCCCTCTACCTCCATCTTCTTAATAACCTCAGGCTAAATCTTCTAAAGTCAAACTAAAGTATGGCTGGTCAGTGAAAACTTAGCTTACCTCTACCTCTAACATTGAAGAAGGAAATACATGCAACATAATCCCTGGATGAAAACTCATTTTGACTAAAATCCTGTTTCTCCTGCTGCTCCTCTAACCTCCTGCAATCTGAAGGGCTCGCCTTTGACATCTTCGGAATGTTGAGGTCTCTTGCAAATGGCCTCTCGTCTGAACGGCCGACTTGAGCGCTAGCTGAATGTGGTCAGCGACCTTGAGATGGGGGCCCCTCTTTTTCTATTTGCTTCTCTTCTCATGGACAATTGCCTCAAACTAGAAGCACTAAAGAAAAAGACCAGACCAGGGTCTGGGGGGTGGGGGGGATGTGTCTTTCAGTTGCTCTGCTGAAGAGAGGGTGAGGCAGAGTGGAGGCACCTTGGCCGTGGCTTGGCAGTGAGGTCGCATGGCAGATGGCCTCCTTTTGTGGATACACTAACCTTGTTCCTCTTCCTGCCCCTTCTTGCATCTGAATGATTCTTGGAACGGTCCCACCGAGAGAAATCAGTGAGGTAGGCAGCGGGGCTTGCTGCTTGAATTCACCTTTGCACCATCCGTAAATCAGGGACCTGTTTTACCCAGCATTTCAAAGTCCCAGAAGGTTATCATCCTTGCTCAGTTTATCTGCTTTTACTCTAGATCTTTCCAACAAGATGCATAGTACTGCCACTCGCACCCCTGGGCCCAAGGGGTGTTTCTCAGTATGCATATCAAGATGTGTAGCCATCTTGATGACATTTTACATTTTACCAAACATTTTTTTTTTGAGAGTAAGTCTTGCTATTTTTGCCCGTGGAACTGCAAGCTCACGTTGCCCGGGGTACCATGGACTCAAGCAATCCCCAGCCTCAGCTTCCCAGATAGCTGGGATCACAGGCGTGTGCCACCACACCCAGCTATATTTTTTTGGGACTAGGTCTCGCTTCGTGCCCCTGGTGAGACTTGAACCATGATCCCTGGCCCTGGCTGCGGCTTCCTAGGCTGCTGCTTACAGGCAGGTGCCACCATGTCTGGCTTGCAAGAACATTTTTAAGAAGAGAGTTCTATTTACGATTATCTGTTGGCTTAGTGATCCTCTGATCTGGACACCTACGTCATCAGTGAGCAGTTCTCTTTCCTGGTGACAGATGTCATGGCAGAACATTCATGACTGAGGAGGATGGTCTATTATTTATGTTTCATTCCATCCTTGGTTCAATTTTCCCTCCATTCTTGCCAGTGAAGGTGACAGTTACTTTGATAAAGTTGGTGATATGAACAGATACCTGATAGCTTCTAAATTGGAACTACCATCATGAATTCCATTGTCACCTGGAAATGACCAAGTGACCAGGATTCAACTTGATTTTTAGTCATAAGTTTCTAACTGGAGACTTTTACATCACCTAGACCAGTCTCTCCCTAACACAGGAGTTTTGGAATATAGAACTTTGTGTCACCTTCAGAGAGATTCACAAATACATGATCGCTTCCTTGGCCAAAAGGAGGCCACATAATAGATCCTAAAATTAGATCCTTAAATATTCTTGTTCTCAGCAGAGGCTGGGACAGCAGCATCAAGATGGAATTAGGAGCCTTTTCTCTCTAGAGTTCCCTGCATCATTCCTCGTACCATTTTTTTCCCTCACTTAAGGACCCTTAGTTTTTCTAACTAAGACTCCGCTGACCCCAGTCGGTCAAGTATGAGTTTTATTATCTGACCCAAAGGGGCAGACGACTTCTGAGTCCAGACATCTCTATCCGCCAGTACAGGAGAGTAGTTATGGCTCACTTCTTACTCCGGCTAAGAGACCTAAGAGGAAGGTTACCCCTAAGAGGAGACAGGAAAGACCCATTGCTCCTCCAAAGAAAAGAAGAAGGAAAATACATAGGATGGATCATAATGCTGCGGAAACTCGTCAGGACAAAGTAAGTTTATTCATTGTTCCAAAGCTTTGTGGTGGGCAGGTCTGAGATCAAGGTTTCCTTCAGGACCTTAGTCTCAAAGTAGCTGACTGTGGTTCAGCAAAACTCTGGTGTGTCATTGCTGGCTTTGAATTCAGAAGAGTCTGATACTGAGGTGAAGAACTTGTGAACTTTCAGAAAGACAGGGGAAAAGTATCTTCTCCATTCTCTAGTTAGGTACCCTGCAACGGTTGTTAACATTTGACGTGAGTGAGTGTTACACCAGCTGTTAGTTTTGCTTGCCCTTATTCACAGTATTATTTGCAATGTTTTATAGCGTTGGTTCTTGAGGACAAATCAGTGGGGTAGCCATTGTCTATAGAAATGACTAGAAATCAATTGCTTTAAACTGGTGATCTGAAGTCAGAAAAGTCAAAGATCTCTGTTGTAGAGAAGTGACTGAGACAGAATGAGAAAGCAATGGGCAGATAAAGATGTGTGTGTTTTCTCATAGAAATATGGGTGACGTTTACTCTTTTTGGCACTCAGAATAGCCTATAGGTGGTTACTTTTCTCAAAACCTTCAGGTCTCTCCAAGACACTCTTATTTTAAATGGTCTGAACTAGTCACCAAGAGAAGATTTGGAATTTTGGTTTAGTTTTCTTATTGAGTAAAGAGAAATCAGTCATTAGCCAAGGTTGACATATGTTGTGCATCTAGTGTCTTTTTCCAGACAAAAGAAAGCATGGTTTTCTCAGAAGCAACATTTCTTTCCTCTCACTTCTCTTAGTCTTTCAGAGCATGTTACTCACATCATTTTGCATGTTTCACTTGTGATTTACTCCTTGGGACAGAATTTGAAATGCTAAGTCCTGTCATGAAGAAAATCAAGTTTACACATGATTTTATGGATGGCATAGATGAGGAAAGATCTTGATTCATCTGAAGTGATGGTAATATTGACTTAGTAAAAAGATATGCGTATCTCTTCTGTTCTTTTCTCAGCATCTTGGGTGGTGTATATGTGATTGTAGCCAAGTGTAAAGTTCATATAAAGTAACATCACATGTTTGTTTATCATCAGCATGAATCATGGTGTATCTTGCAAATCTGTCTTTTCTATGTGGGAACTAGAAATGTCATCCATATGAAACATGGAGAAGAGATTCTCTTTCATAGACTCTGGAGATGTTCTTCAGAGAACTGAGTTTTTGTTTTATCTTACTGAAATAAATCTTGTAGAGCAAGCTTAATGCTTTCATCTGTTTAAATTTGTATTTTTGGATTCTTCTTTTACTCAAAATCAAAATCATCTTGAATGGAACTAAAAATCAGTAGCTTATTTCCTAGAAGAGTTTCTTCCAAGAGGAATGTGTTGCTTTTAGACACTGACAGTTCAGTTCTTTTGAACATTAGATGGATCCCATTTTTAATGATACTCTATTTTAACATCCTATAGGTTTACCTCTGACCTCAGAACTGTTTTCTACTCATTTAAACTCTATCTTCTTTCCTTCAGAGTCCAGTGTATTCTTATTAAACACCTAGGACACAGGAGACTTAAACTCTCCATCTGACTTTCTGCTCACTCTCAAAATTCTTGATTTAAAGAACATCATTACATTTTAGAAAGGTCGTTCTATCTCTTAAAAACAGAATTGCCCCTAATATTGCTCCTAATGCCTGATATTTTTATATCAAGGAATCTTGAAAGGGATTGGATAATGTTCCAGAAAGAATACAAATCAGAGTACTACTTACACTAACTTTTCTTAAGAATGGCAGGCAAATCTCTCTAGACAAAGCTCTGCCTCTGGACCTAAAGTTTTTTTTCCAGAATATTCTGGGGTGGAAGATCTATGAGAAACTGAAAGGAAAAACACCTGCAGGAATTAATTTGATCATTTTTCCAGATGACAAATCCTCTGAGGGAAATTGACAAAACAGTGGGACAATTAATGGATGGACTGAAACAACTAAAGCTGCATCGCTGTGTGAATGTCATCTTTGTTGGCGACCATGGTAAAGAACTGTTTCTTCTTTGCTAACAGGATGGGTACGTAGATGATGTTTCTGAGTGCTGAGGGAAGCAGCTCCGGCCCTCACAATCCCAGGTCGTGTTCTTTGCCTCCTTCTTAGTTTCTTCAGGATGGGGAAAGAAATCAGACCATAAGCTTAGATGACTGTAGGTTCAAAATGATCAAAACAAGGATTTCCTTTACCTTCCTATTTTTTGCAGTAAAAGCCTTCCCACAAAAATCTATCTCATTAAAATAGTGCAAACAATTCACTAGTGGTACTAATAGCTGCCTCTGTGAATATGCCCTGTTAGATGATAAACCCCCCATCCCCAGATCTCCTAGAGGACTTCACAGAGTGGTATGTGGCCAAAAAGTAAATTAAATATGATATAGAAGTGGAGACATAGGATTCCTGTGGAAATGGCATTTCAGTTAAACAATTCCTCTACGTTTCCTAAGGGAATTCCAGACCAAAAGCAGAGGGCCCTGCCTCAGCAGCAAAGACTGCTGAAGAGGAAGAAGCAGGTTGGGAAGGAGTTTTCTAAATATATTGTATGATGTAGAAAAGTGATAACTCTTTCAGGTGATCAAGAGTGTCATAAACATGATATGATGATGCAGCTGGTGGGGGCACGGCTTAGAGAATCATCCACTTTCAAATAGAGGTTTAGAGACAGTGCCTCCTGCATTCTGGCACTGTCAAAAGAAAATGGTGACCCTGGAATTTTGCTTCATAAAGCAGTGCTCTTTTCTAGGATGAGAGTCCTTTGAAAGAAAGAAATTGGTTGAGTCTTTGTTACTTCTGTTAAGAAGCTAGAAGAAATCATGCTAACAGAAATAAGCCAGAAAGAAAAAGAGAAATACTGGATGGTCTCACTTACATGGGGGATAAAGAAAAACAAATGAACAAACAGATAAAGAAAAATTTAAAACTCTCAGCAAAACTGAAGCATAGAGGATGAGGAGGGGAGGGAAACAGGAGTAGGAGGGGTGCTGAAGACTAAGATGATGGTTCGGGATGATAAGGTGGTAGGACAACCCTGGGGTAGATAACAATGTAAAATATGACAAATAATAAAAAAGAAAAGTTAAAAAAAAGAATGGTAGGTGTATCTCCCTAATCAGAGGTCTGCTTGGGGGCTAAACTATTCCTTCCAGAATGTTCTAGTAGAGCTATGAAATATTAAAAAAAAAATGGTGGGACCTACTTGCCTATTTGCTGGGGTTAAGTGTGACGGCAAAATCATGCTCCATCAGTCTGAATTGGAGAATGTAGACAGGACAGGGGCAATTTGGAGCATGTGAAGCAACTAATTCAGTTTAAGTTGCTCAGGTGTCAAGAGACCTGGGACCTGCTGGAGCGAGATGCCTAAGTAGATAGAGCCTAATGAGTTACGTGCTGGTGCATGCGCAGGTCTTTGACCGATTAAAACTTTATCTTGGCAGTGCACAAGCTTCTGTAATGAATAGATTCCATTGGTTTTGGGGAAGCAGCCATCTCTTAGCATCTCTGGTGCTTTAGAGCCTGGGATTTGAACTGAGCATCAGTTTCCATAAAGTTCAAGTTGCCCTGGGAAACTTAAGACCATGTGATGTGCTGTATATCCCATGACCTCTCCAAATCTCAGCCTCCTCATCTCGAGATAGAGAACACTAATATTATCTACCTGGAGTTAGTGTGGAGGAGAGGGTTGTTGATGCATAAAGAGCACTTTTTGTAGGATCTTTGAAAGCAAGAGAGATGGTTTACTATTTTGGAGCACAAATGACTTCCTAGAAATGTGCCAGATGATGACTGGACATATGTGACTGGAAGATCCCTTTCCAGCCTCCCATTAATGTGTTATCTATTTATTTTTTGAGATTTCCTCCTGCTGGGTCAACATTGTAGCTAGAGCAATGAATAGCTACTGGAAGTTAGTAGCTATTTATTATTATTTTTATTATGTTTTATTGCTTTTATTTTCTTCCTAAGAGTTCATGCTGTAAAAGGCTAAATATGTAATCATTTTACTGTGTTGAGATATGTTTTTCTCTTTCTTCATTCCAATTTATATTTTAAAAAGGGTATGGATCTGGAATTCCAGAAGGCAATAGCTTGAATTGTACCAGATCCAGGCCACCTGGGATTATATTTCTTTATTATGAAGTCTGAGGGCATTTCTTTACAGAATCATGTATTTTCCTCTTAGGGAGTGTTCAGATATTAGATTATGCAAAACAATAGATTAAACCTTCATAGTTCCATGTCATTTCATAAATTTCCAAAATGAAATGTTTCTACCAGCCTCCATCACCTATGATTCTAAAACTTGAGTTCTTGTTTTTATTTTTAACATTGATCAAGAACTTTCCTTGCTGGGTGCCAGGAAACAAGCATTTTCTGGTTAAAAAAATTGCCTACCTAGACCTTTGTGTTCTGGTTGCTGGTTTTCAGTCTTGACTGATTAGATTGTTTACAACTTGTTTTCAGTGTTTTTTTTTTTTCCAGTTTGGGTGGTCATTGGAGCTGGCATTTTTCTTTCTCATCTCCTGTTGCCAGTATTGTTTTGTCAGTAACACCCAAGGCCACCAGTGGAGACAGATTAAGGACTGGTGATTATGTACTCAAGTCAGAAGATATGTTAGAGAGGGAGCTGGAAAATGACATTTTGTAAAAGAGACACAGACCTATAAATTCCAGCTATTTATACCACCCTCAGCTGAAAGGGTTTGAAGCAATCAAGGATTTTCTTTTTAAAAGACTAGATCTTTTCATTACAACTGTGCAAATAGACTTTTTTCCCCCAAGATCATGGTTACTGCTTTTGTCTTGCTATTCCTGCTGAATGACTTAAAACGATAATTGAGATGATGCATTTTGAACCTCCTAGTGCTGCAAAATGATGTGACTAATTCAACGTCTGGTGTAATTCAACGATTGTAGCAAGAAGCATTAAAAATTAAAGTCAAGTCAAGAAATCTCAAGAAGGAGGAATCCTTGCATTAACTTGTTACAAAGCAATTTAGGAAATATTTGAATGTTCTCTCGGGGGTATTAAGATGTTAATTGTCAGATTTCCTGAAAATACCTTTCTCCCCCCACAGGAATGGAAGATGTCACATGTGATAGAACTGAGTTCTTAAGCAACTACCTGACTAATGTGGATGACATTACTTTAGTGCCCGGAACTCTAGGGAGGATTCGATCGAAATTTAGCAATAACGCTAAATGTAAGTTGGTTCTTAAATTACAAAATATTGGTAAAATACTGGAATAGGTGAGGGTTGTTTTCTGAAGTTGCAAACGTGGTCAAAATTATGACTCTTGCACGTTTTAGGTGCATGATCTTGAATGAGTCCATTAAATGAAAAAAAAAAACAAAAACCTCAGTTTTTTCAACTAATAAATAGGCCTGTGAATAAGAGCAACTGTCTCCGAGTTGTGAAAATTAAGCTGTGTCTATCACTTCTAGTGGTTCCTGCACATGACAGTAGCATTTATGTAAATATTTGCTCTTGTTTTTATTATGTGGAAAATACACTTCATGTGAGGCATGTGTATAGCTGAGAACTTGTGTTTATGAGAGAAGAACTTTCAAACAAGAGGCTCAGGCCTGCTCTCTGACCAAGAGAGTCTTGACAGGGTTTTCAGAACTGCGCTTGGTCCCTGTAAGTTCCTAAGAACGCTGTTGGAGGGAACACTTTGCCTTTGTAACAGTGTTTGGCAGAACCCAGGAGAAAAATCTGTTGAGCCTTGGGCTGTAGCAACTGTTTTTGCAAGCTAAGAAATAAATACAAATAATCTTATCACTTAGGTTTTATGCATTCAGGTTATGACACGCCTCTGACGAGAATTCTCATTTATCGACTAAGCTGTGTTAGATTGAGTTCCTAGTTTTATTGGAGATATCCTACATTTCTAGGTGGAAGGGAGTCTCAGTTAGAGTTTTCAGCTGTGGGAATAAGAGACCATTGGCACCAAGTGTAGCGCTTTGGAAAATTCAGTTTTTCCCAACTTCTTTTCTGAGTCAACACCAGCAGGAACTGTTCCAAGGTCAGTTCCAGGCAACATAAAATAAACAGGACGTTGGTGTCCTTGTGCTCCCTTGTCCTCCTCGTCTGCTCCTTTGGAATAGGCAGTCCCTGGTCAGCGACAGGACTGTCCATGCTGGTCACTAGGCTGCTCTTGATACAGCCTTTGCATCTTGGGGTTCATGCAGGAAAGGTTTTGTCTGTTTGGAAAGGTAGTTCTGACGTCAGTAAATGTAATGGGAGGTTGCTTTGTGCTGGGAGAGAGATAACCTTTCTTGGGACTGAGATGATAACTACCCATAAAGGAATGTTTTCTGCTTTTCCAAACACTTTTATATAAGTGATTTCATTTTGTGAAGAAGACAGAGCAGGGTGGTGAAGAGTTCAGACCATGGTGAAACATCTGGTCCCAATCCAGATGCTTACTCTGTGATCTTGGGAGACTTACTTCCACACCGTGCCTCAGTTTCCTCATCTGTGAAGTAAAGGAGACTGGGAAGATCACATGAGAGATGATTTCCATGTTACTCAGATGAGTTTGATGATGTTTAGCACATAACCAAAGCTATGTGAAGGTTAGTTATGATGATGTCCTCGTCACATCACCCTTTCAGCTAGTCTCAGCTAGTCTGTGTGATAGGTATTACTATTCCCTTTTAGAGAAAGTAAACATCAAGCCTCATGGCCAGGGGCTTTGGTTTTTCCCTAGAAGTTCCCTGGGATTTATGCAAGCACAAGATTAGCCTATACTATTTATTTTTTTTATTGTCAAAGAACCTGACCTTGAACTTGACTCATGTCCCTTTGGGGACTGTGGCTTGTGAGGTCATGGAGCACTGAGGGTCAAACATGGCCAACTCCATCAGACTGTGAGAGTCCAGTGTGCAAACCCCCGCTGCCTCCAAGGTTGGTTGGTTTAGTGAGGATGCTAGCGGTGCCTGGCTCCCACAGTTGTCTTGAATAATCAGCAAGAGCAAGTTCCTGGGAAGTGCTTACAAAGAGACTGCACAGGATGAGAGCCACAGTGTGGGCTAACCACCACTGCTACCATTATTAAGTGTTGACCTCCCTTTCCTCCCCACTTCTCAACCCTTAACTTGAAACAGTGGGTTTAAAAAAAAAACAAAAACAAAAACAGAAAAACCCTGGAGTCTGACTGTGATGGCCTTGTGCACCAGCAATATATCTTAAAAATTCCTAACTCCTTTCCCCCTTTTCATTAAAAGATTGAACTAAAATTTAGCCCCAAGCCGGGCATGATGGCGCATGCCTGTAATCCATGCGCTGGGAGGCTGAGGCCAGGGGTCACTTGGACTATCCTGGGCAACATAATGAAACCTAGTCTCTGAAAAAAAAATGCCCCAATTTAAGTGGACTGGAATCCACCTTTTTTGCTTTGGGTTGTGAGGCTTTAGCACTAACATGATGAGAATTGTCTTTGAAGTATGTGTCCTTATACCACCAGGCAAATTTATTCATGAATTTCCAACCAATATATGCAAATGCATTCATTTATATTTATTACAAAAGGTTTGTTGAGTGCCTACTATGCACCAGACTCGGGATATAGCAGGAAACTAGACATGACCTCCTCCACTGACATTTATATACTGGAGAGAGCATCATGAATGTTGGTATCCGTTCTGAATCCTGCTTTTCTTTTCTGCTAAGTCCATAATGATATGCTTAACCAAATTTTTTGAAAACAAAACAAAATTCAGCCAACCTACAATCTCCTCTTTCTCTCCATGACCCTCAAAAGGGAACCTTCAGATAATATAATCAGTTTATGCACAACCATCATTTACATAGTTTTGTTTTCAGCTAGGTTGGGTATTGATTACAATAGTCTGTATTTGCTGATAGTGAAAATGAAGGAGGATATGTGTGTGTGTGTGTATGTGTGTGTGTCTGTCTGTCTGTCTGTCTGTGTGTGGCTGGAAAGGGGCAGGTACCTATATAATTAGAGCCATGATATTACTGAAGAGACAGAACTCCCTTTAGAAAAAATAACTTGATGGATTAGAAGATTCAATTTAAAGTGGATGATGACTTGTTTCAAGATCTTCAGATAGATAGGAAGTTACACTGAAAGCCTCAAATGCCCAGGTGATTAGTTCCTTTGTTAAATCACAAATAAAACTAAATCCAGACTCCAGAGGGACAATTTGGGGAAATGTAGACACATAATTAGCCCAGCATTTCTTGGTATTCTGGGAGGATATTCCCTTCCAGAAAGAGACCTGGGCCAGGCAGGGAAGTTTATTATAGGAATTATCCCATTTATTTAATTTCCTTTTACTTAACACTAAATACCCACTTGCTTATATTTTAAACAAAACACAAAAGTGATAGCCCTCCCAGGGTTGGGGGGGGGGGGAGGATTAAATCTCTTATTGCAAAAAAAAAAAAAAATGATGTCTCTCCTTTGTGAGATCTCTTTTGAACTCTTTTCTCCTCTCTTTGAACAGATGACCCTAAAGCCATCATTGCCAATCTCACAGTAAGTAGCACAAGCCATCAGATCTTTGCCTTCACTCACTCTTACCTCCTGAGTTCACCTCCCCTGTGGGGTGGGAGGAACATTTTCCTCCCTGCCACCTTGTATATTTGTTTCCCTAAGAGCTCTCAAAACTTCTGGCCTGTGAACAGCTGCGGCTCCCTAATGGTCTTGGCAGTGAATCAAACTGAGAATATTTGATCTTTCTATTAGAACTGAGAAGCATTCATTCATGATTAAACAAATCCTTATTCTCTCTCAACCGTGCTGCCCATCACCCTGTCTCTCTTCCATTCAGGAAGTCTCTTATCTGAGCAAGTGTCTTTTCCCACCCCACCTCTGTCGGCTTCAAGCAATAGGAAAGGCCTGTTAGTAATGGTCTCATGCACCAGGAGTGTATCTTACAATTGCCCATCTTCATCTCCAAAGTCATTTAATCTTCTCTGAACCCAGCTGTGTTCAACTTATGTAATTTGAAAGAGGGTAACACATTTGATTTACTCACCTTTACCATCCTTTTATTTGTCCAAATAGCTCCCTCAATTTTCTAGGGAGGGAATTTTAGAACTTTCTTTAGAAGATACACCATCTAAAGTCCAACTTCTATTTATGTTTTAGTGCAAAAAGCCTGATCAGCACTTTAAACCTTACATGAAACAGCACCTTCCGAAACGTTTGCACTATGCCAACAACAGAAGAATTGAGGACATCCACTTACTGGTGGAGCGCAGATGGCATGTTGCGAGGTAACCTGGGGAATGGCTGCCCCTGCTTCTCATTTTTGCAACTACCTCTTGCAGCTGGATCATTAGCTATGGTAAAAAAGATCAAAAGAAGTCTAGTGGGAAATTTCCAGAACTTGCCTTGCAGTCTCTACAGAACTGGTTTTGATACTTAGTATCTTGGTGGGATGCTCACTGCATCCTGTGTGTGTCTGTCTCTTTCTCATTGTTTTGAATTTGCATTCTAGTCTCATTATTACTTGAGTAAATTGAAAATTGCCCTGTCAATCTGCAGTGATCTGGTCTCAGCTGGTGAGACTTAGCTTGTAATGACTTCTATAGATGAGTTCAAAAGGATCTTCATACCTCTAAGTGCTGTAGGCAAGTTTGATATTGTTTTAAAAATTTCAGGTGTTTGCCCTCTTTGAGCCACAAAAGACTCTTTGATTGAAGAGAGAATTTCTTATTCTTGAATCTGGGGTGGAATGTATCTGAAAGCTCTAATTATCTCAAAGACATAATCATTAAAAGTCAATGCAATGTTTACTGTAGCACTATTTACAATAGCCAGGATGTGGAAACAACCCAGATGCCCCAAAACTGATAAATGATTGAAAAAGATGTGGTATATTTATACAATGGAATATTACCCTGCAATTAAAACTGACAAGTATAATACCTTTGTAATAACGTGGATGGAACCTAGAGGGAATTACATTCACAGAAATAAGGCAGAAAGAAAAAGACAAAAACCATATGGTCTCACCTATAGATGGGTTATAGGAAAACTAAACAAAAGGCCAAGAAAAAGTCAAAATAAAGAAACAACAGAACTGGGACAAGCATCAAGGAAGAGGGGGAGAGAAAACAGGGAAGGGAGGAGCACAAGAAAATCAAGATGAAGGTTCTTGGGTAATAAGGTGGAGGGAGAACCCGAGGGAAATGCAATGATGTAATACACACACAAATTATGTATATACACACACATACATAAATACACATAAATATATAAACAACAAGATGATTAATTAAAAAAATTTTTTTAGGGCCGGACATGGTGGTGCATGCCTGTAAGTGGCAGCCTAGGAAGCCACGGCCGGGGCCAGGGATTGCTGTTCGAGTCCCACTGGGGGCACGTTGCGAGACCTAGTTCCAAAAAAATAGCTGGGGGTGGTGGCATGTGCCTGTAATCCCAGCTACCTGGGAAGCTGAGGCTGGGGATTGCTTGAGTCTGTGGTACCCTGGGCAACATGAACCTGTGTTTTCACGGGCGAGACCTAGTCTCAAAAAAAAATAGTGAGACCTAGTCTCAAAAAAAAAAAAATATCAAGACCTAGTCTCAAAAATTTTTTTTAAAAATAAGTCACACAGAAATGAAAATAAATAAATGTCAATCCAGTTTTACACAAAGTCGGGAGCAATTCTTCCACACTCATGCTTTGACTTTCTCTTTAAGAAAATGGCTATGCATGGGTCTGTAGCAATAATCGCACAACTAGAGTGTGCACTTGAGCTAATACTTTAGTGGGTTGATGAGGGAGAGAAAAGATAACAGATGATGTTGGTCATCTATGACCTTCGAGCCATACAGCACACCTGGAACCACGCGTGTGTCATACACACAGCACCCTGCTGAGAAATACAGGGACCAACTAGACATCAAAATGGAGGGTCACAAAGACAGTGGCTTGAAGACTAGAAATTATTGAACTAGTTGACAGCAGACAGGGGAGTCTTCCTTTGAAAGTTGCAAAGATGTGACGGATATGGCTTAAAGCATGTCCTCTGCTGGACCTTACGAGTATGGGGCAGCTTTGAAGAGAAAGAAAATTTGGTGCAATTGGTGGTTTATATGAAGAGAATTTGGAAGTTGAGTAGAAGGTAATGGAAATATGGCAACAATTGAACAACTTTGCCTAGACCAAAGAAGGCATTTTTATCTAGTTTAGTTTTTAACTTTAATTCTTGCATTATTGAATTGAGTTTTCTCCTAAGACTATTGCTTCAGTGTGATATGCCCTGTAGGATTTAAGAAGTATTGGTATTAATAAACATGACCTTTTTGGACAAAAATACTATAAAATCTTAAGTAACAAGTGTCTGCCTGTCACAGTAAGGAAGAGCAAATGTTTTTGATGCCTAGAGAGTATTTCTCTTTCTAAGTACAGATATTATTCAGGTCACTGGAATTTTAGTAGATGTAGTAGAATGCCATGTATATTATGTTCACCACACTGTCCTACTCGCTAGTTTTATTGTATCGATGGGTAAATTTAAATGCAACTGTTTTCATAGACTACTGTATTCATTTGCTAAACATCACATATTTGAAAAGTGCCTACTAAGTGCTAGGCATTGGACTTAGTGATGAGTATATAGAAGTGAGTCAGACAAATATGGTGCCAGAGTGGAGAAGCTTTTGGTCTCAGAGCTGGAGAAGCACATAGGTAAACAGAAAATTACCAGGGTAGGTGATTTGCTTAGTGTAAGCATAAAGTTTAGGGAAGACTCCAGAACATCTGTGCAGAGGTTCACATTTATCCTGAATTCTCTAAGCCAAGGTTCTTGGGGCAAATGAGACATATAACCGTTTTTCTGATCACAAGAATGATGGAATTAAAATAGAGATCAATAGGTTTGTAGGATCCTATCTGGGAGACTTCTTATGCAGTGAAATTGGCTTTTTATCAGGATGATTTCACTAGAAGCTCTGACAGGATATACACTTGTTTTGATATAGGAAACCTTTGGATGTTTATAAGAAACCATCAGGAAAATGTTTCTTCCAGGGTGACCATGGATTTGATAATAAGGTCAACAGCATGCAGGTATGATCACAAACTGTGAACTGAAAATGAGTATGTGATTCTCAGGAGGGATGAGGAAGGATGGTGTGGGTGAAGGGGCAATGTCTTCATAGGGAAAGGGTTTCTGCTGGAAATTGACATTATCTGAATTGTTTTGTTTTCTTGTTTTTTGAAAGACTGTATTTGTAGGTTATGGCCCAACATTTAAGTACAAGACTAAAGTGCCTCCGTTTGAGAACATTGAACTTTACAATGTTATGTGTGGTAAGTCACTTATTTAGTCAAAACCAACGGTACAGTCTTGGGTGGACATGAACTTCCTCAGTGTCAGAGAGAAATGAGGTGCCTTTTTTTCTGGGATCACCTCCTTCTCCACAGTATTGTAACTTGCCCATTGGTTCAAAGGACAGAATATCACCCCCTTCTAAGGCTTCTTTGTCTTCCTTCACCAGTTGACTAATGGGGAGTTTTCCTAGTGTTGCTGTTGGCAGCCTCTTGCTGATCCAACATAGCATTACAGTGTGACACCACCGGTCAGAGACCTGGTGAAGCAAGAGTTCCACACAGTGCTTTCTCCCACCTCCATCTCTCGTGTTGCAGCCCAGTGAGGAGGTTGCCAGCTTGCTTCCTGGCCAGCTATTTATGTGCTCCTAATTATTTTTCTTCCTTGAGCTTCCAGTTGCTGAATGAGGACAGCTTTTCCTATTTAGTAAGGGAGTGCCAGTCTGGTGGTTAGAAGGGGAGTCTGAAAGTCGGGTCTCCTGGGTTCTCGTCCCATCTTGGCTGCTAGTTCTCCCCTGTCCTGCCTCTCAGCTTAGGCAACTCACTGTATGCCCAGTTGGCAACCATTCACTTGCTATGAAATCAGCCTGTTCATTTCACAGCAGCACTCAAGGCATGGGGCCAAAGCCTCCTCTTGTCCCCATACTTCTGTGAGTGCGTTAGAGGGCAGACTTAAGGTTATTTGTTGATGGTAAGTCTCGTTTCAAAAGTGGGGATTCATAAGCCTCATAGAAAGGCAGAAAGATGATGGTGCTGACAACTCATGAGTTGTAACTATTAGACATAAGGGGTCTCTAAGTTGGCCCCTAATCTCTCCATGGTCAAGCCATAAACATGCTTGAAATGTCAAAAGTTGTGGAAAGACATGGGTGGACTAGAACAATCCAGGAAGGAAGAAGGACATGTCCACCACCTAAATTTGATTTTATTCAATTCTGTGTTCAGTTTTCAGACCTTTGGGAAGTGGATGGATTTGATTCTCTTTATCAAAAAAATATTTACAAACCACCTGGCTTCCTTTTTCTTATCAGATCTCCTGGGATTGAAACCAGCTCCTAATAATGGGACCCATGGCAGTTTGAATCATCTCCTGCGTACTAACACCTTCAGACCCACCATGCCAGATGAAGTTACCAGACCCAACTATCCAGGGATTATGTACCTTCAATCTGATTTTGACTTGGGCTGCACCTGTGATGATAAGGTAGAGCCAAAGGTAGAACTAATCTTTATGTTTACCCTGGAGGAACTTGTTGGGTATAGAGCAGTGCCATGCAGTAGGACTTTGTGGTGATGTTGCTATGGTGTTCAAATGGCGGCCACTTTCCAGATGTAACTTTTGAGTGCCTGGGACTAAATTTCTTATTTTGTTTACCTTAATTACTTGAAATACAAAGAGTCACATGCGGTATGTAGCTATCACACCAGATTCACAGGTACAGAGAATGAGGAGCAAAAAGCAGAATTCACAATGCTGTTCTATGGTGCACACAATTCTCAAGCAAAGGCTTCATCTTTTTTGTTCAACCTGGATGATGTGTCTTCTAGTCATGTTCCCACAAGGAAACAAACACCCCACGCAGAAGCACTTTCTTAAAGTGACTATAGAGGAGTTGTTTCAGTCATATCAATGAGGACTATTTATAAAGACTGGGCAGAGCAGAGAGAAGTCAGTGAGGAATAGTGAGGCACTTAGGGTATGAATCCTACCTAGGTCTGAACAATAAAAGCGGGAAGATGTTACCAGAACAGTGGGAGGAAAGCTGTATAGGAAGGAATGATGGGATTTAGTTGTCGAATGTAGCTAATACTCTATAGATTGGTAGGGAGGAAACAAGGAGGGTAAATATCCCCAGTGCTTCATATTAGTGGTGCCCAACAGCAAGCCTGAGGGTGAACTTGACCTTTGATACCTCCCTTACAAGTCAGTCTACCAAGCACAGAGCAGGGAAGGAAAGGTGCACATGGGAGTGACTGATGGTGGTAGTGGTGTAACTAGAGAAAGCTCAGCATTTTGTGTTTGGACAGTTTTTGAATACCAAATAAACTACATGTGTTAAGCAATAATTTGCTTATTAAAATTTATATCGATCAAAGATCTTTTTCATTGCCAATCAGTACTTCTGACGGCAGGAAATAACCAGAGTTACCACACTGAATTGACGCAATTCCAACACAAAGCTAAGAAATCTGTTATTTTTGCATGTCTGTTTTTATTGTGGATATATGCATGTTCTTTCTGTTAGACCTTGGGAAAATGGAATATAGTTTTCTTCCGGTCCTTTCCCCATCCTAACATTTGCTGCTTTCTGGATTCCTAGGGGTATAGGAGCCATAATTTGAGAGGTTCACCACAGAAGGAATTCAGTTTACTCGTCTTCCATGCTTGCCTCCCCTCTTCTTTTTTTTACCTTCTACTTTTGCTTCTGACAAGAGCCAGTGAGACTAATTACTATAAGGCAGGTAATTCTTACATCAGCTTTGAGCTTAGTCAACAGTGGCCTCTGAAGTTGATTCCAAGTATACGTAAAAACATTTTTTAGCTATACATTGTTTTCTGAATTACCTTTCTTGGATATGTTGTCATCAACTGTTTTAACAGAATTTTTAATTTTGTCAGTGGGCTTCTCTTTTAAAAGCTACCTTCCTTTTCTCAAAAAAAAGATCCAAACATACTGTAAAGTTACGGAAATTAATAAAATGAACACCTCAATACAAACACCATGAAAAAGAAAATAGTCCAGCTTCAGTGTAGGTTCCATAGGTATCCCAGTCTCCCACCTCACTTTCTTTTTCCCCTAAAGGTAATTAGTATCTGCAATATAGTGCGTATAATTGCCATGCAGATAAATAGGCTTTTACTCCATACATACACAAAGGCATCTCTTCCATAACATATTTAGTAATCTTTAGTAGAGTTCCCTAAAATAACCTGAGTATTGTTTTAGAAATAATGCATTTTTATGTAAATACCTTTATACTATATGTGCTACAATTCTTTTTTTCTTTTGTTTTTGAGTGTTATGCCTATTAATAAATGAAGTTTTTTAGCTCACTCATTTTCACTGCTAGTACTTCATTGTATAAATGCACTAAATGAGTCTAATCATTTTCTATTTGAGAATATGTGATAATTTCCTGTTATTAGCTCCTGCAAACAATGCTGCAATGGATATCTCTGCTAGTGGTTCTTTTTTTTTTTTGATATTCATTGCTAAACTTTTGCTAGGATATATAGTGAAGGGGTGGGGCTGCTCACAATTATTTTCAGAATTGCTGGGCCATTACTTTTCAACTTTAGAAAAAAAGCAATTTCATAAAATAGTTTGGGAATCACTTCAATGACCTAAGGATCCATCTAAAATATTGAGACAATATTCTAATTATTTACATAGATGTACTCCTGTAACCATCATTACCAACAAGGGAGTTTGGTCACATGATTACCCACAGATTTGAATTAAGGAAACCAAGTCAAGGAGAGATTAACGAGGGCACCGATGATCACAGAATGATGAGGAAGTGGCATCTAGAATGTCAAATTGGAATAAAATAGTGATCGTTGACAGAGCTCATGATGCTGATGCAATTGAGAATCCTGTTTTGACTTTAGCAGCACACTAAGTGGAGAGTAGGGTGCAGGAAAGAATGAACATTTCTGATTTACTTTCTTTTCTCTTTTCCTTTTCTGTTTTCCACACATGAAGAACAAATTGGATGAACTCAACAAACGCCTTCATATAAAAGGGTCTACAGAAGGTAAGGAGTTGATGGAGTAAAAACTTAGATAACTTTTGTGCTCTAGTTTTCAAAAATTGAAGTGAAGAGACTTCTTATTTACTTCCTGTTGTCAGCATACCTTTTTCAAATTAAATTTTGAATTTCAAAGTAATTTTAATATCCATCTAGCTAATGGTATGTATTTGATGGGTACATATTTTTTTATTGTATGTACACAGGATGTCCACCATAACAGAAACATTCCATTAGCTTTCCCCACCCTCTTCAGTGTCTTTTTTTTTTTTTTGAGACTAGGTCTTGATATTTTTGCTCGTGGAACTGCAGGCTCACGTTGGTACCACGTACCAACTGGGGTACCACAGGCTCAAGTGATCCCCAGCCTCAGTTTCCCAGGTAGCTGGGATAACAGGTGCATGCCACCACACCCAGCTATTTTTTTGGGACTGGGTCTGCTGTGTTGCCTAGGGCGGGTCTCAAACCACGATCCCCAGTCCCAGCCGTGGCTTCCTAGGCTGCTGCTTACAGGCATGCGCCACCATGCCTGGCCTCAGTATCTTTTACGTGCTCTGAAAAACAGACAAACCATTATGTATCTGATGGTTAGAAGTGAGTGGTCAGATGGGGTCTTCATTAAAGGAAATGAAAGTCACCTTTGTAAGTAATAATGGCTGGTACCTCTGTGAACACTCACCTACCTGGAGAAGAAACATATGCTTGTGGTGGGGAAAGATACACAGTAAGAACCAAGTCATAATCCCATCTTCACATGAGGGTGGTGGTGATCCCTAAGTCATTCTCTTACTGTACTCAACGATAACACACAGCATTAGTTAACTTTCGCAAGCTTCTGATTTTTTTTTTTAAAGAGGATCATATGATTTTTACTAAGAAAGGTGCCCTTCCTATTCCTATTTCAGTAGCTCATTCTGGGCATAGTGTGGAGCTGCCTCAGGTGTTATTCTTTATCCTGGAATTTAGGTGGAAGGAGTAGCTAGAACACATGCTACTCACAGCAGAGGGAAAAGCGGAGTGACAGAGCAAAGCAATGGGTCTCAGGGCTTCTGCCTTTATGAGACATTTGATACTTTCATTCACTGTTGACGGATAAAGACAGAACACACAAAACCAATGGAGAAGAAAAGTGCATTATTTCCATAGGATCACTGTCTTGTAGGTCACATGGCAGCACAGAATTCTTTAGAAAAGAGCAGTTACTCATTAGGTAGGAAAATAATGCAATCTACATCTAATGTAAGCTCCTTCTTTGAAAATCCCAAACAATTAGGAGGAAATAGAAAGGGAGGGAAAGGCTCAATACAGGACTATGGTAGATGGCATAGCATCTTCAAAACAGCAAGGGGTTGATTCAAATAGAACTCAAGCATGGCAGCTCCCCAACCATGCAGTAAAAATGCATATGGTCAACTTCTGAGAGCATTTCTGGTGTTACTATCTTCCATGTGGTTCTGTTTAGCATATGTGCTATGCTGTTTCCAATCTGATTAAATAAAGGTTACAGGAACCAGTAGATTTTATTTACTTGAGCTATTTTTCCTCTTTGTAAAGATCTTCATCTTGCTCTTTTTTTTCTCTTTCTGCATCATCACCCACCCTCCTCTCTTGGATCACAGAATACACTTACTCTTCAGCATATAGGATGAACACAGTTTGACAGATAGGGCTTAGTTCCTGGAAATTCTTCACAAACTCTAAGAGTGATGTGACACTCTAAAAGTTATTTGGGATTAATTTCTAGTGGATTCTAGTGTCGTTTGAGTCAAAATTTGGAGACAAGGGGTGTAAAGTCTCATGATTCAAGTTTTTCAAATACTTAATCACCAAAGTGGAAGATCATGCTTCAATGCTTCTCTCAGAGGATGTAAACCTACCTAACTTCAATACTTAGGAAAAAGAATCACCAGTGAAATAGTTGCTTGTGGTAACTTTTAGTGGATTTTTTGCTCATTCATATTTTGACTCTGTGATACTAACATTTTCCCTTTGGGGAAAAAATCTGTATTTTGTTACTTGGTGACAGCAGCAAGCTCACATGGGAACACCCACAGCTCAGCTTAGACAACTTCAGATGTCTGAGCATGAGAGTTAAAAGGCGTTAGCCAGGCAAGGTGGTGCGTGCCTGTAAGTGTCAGCCTATGGAGTTGTGGCTGGGAATGGGGATCATGGTTCAAGCCATGCCCGAGGCAATATAGCAGACCTAGTCGCCTAAAAAAATAGCTGGGCATGGTAGCGCGTGCCTGTAATTCTAGCTACCTGGGAAACTGAGTCCGTGGTACCCCGGGCAACATGAGCCTGTGGAGTAAAGAAAATAGAGACCTAGTCTCAAAAAAAGAAAAGAAAAGAGGTTTTCTAGGTCAATCAGTGACTTTCAGGGATGGAAGTAGCTGTCGTCAGTGACCTCACTTCTTTGTTGCTTTCCTCAGTGATGAACATAAATGTAATGTTTCATGGGATTTTCATTAACTTTCTAATTTTCTTGCATTATTGTTCATTTTTGTGCAGTATTTGATTTCACCTGATATCTCCTTCAACTATATCCCCTGTGAACTATCATCATAGACCCTTGAGCTCTTCTATCACTTGCTTTCATCCCTCTCCTGCCCCTTCCCTTGCTGTATGCCTCAGCTCTATAGTCTGCCTACAAGTTTTGTCTTTCTTTTTTTCTGATTTTGTTCAGTTTCCTATATTTTTCCTATATGCAGCATATTTGATACTAGAGCCAGATATAATTTACACTGTAAGAATAGTTCTTATTTTTATAGTCATGTGGTCTTTTATCTTGTAAATTGATAAAATTTATTTTTTATTCCATTTAACATTCACTAGCATCCATGTGCCAAAAGGATTAAAAATCACTTTAACACATATATGTTTGCTCTTTGTCACATAGAATGAAAAGTTAGTTTGGAGAAAATAATGACTTAAACAGTAACAATTCTCAGTTTTTAACAAGAGTCCTAAATGTGGTTAGGGAGGAAGTTTCTTCTATCATTCTTTTCCAGTTCTGAAATGTCTCTCACAACTACTATTTCTGAACTATTATGTTAATTGTGCTAAAGAAAAAAAGATATAGGTGTATTTTTCTGTGTTTTGGGAAAGACTTGAAAAAAATCAATGCATGTTATAATTTATTTATAATTTCTAGTGGAGTTTGTGATGAATCAGATGGACTAGCTGCTATATTTTGATAACCTTTATCAATATTTCTTAATGATATCAAAGTAAAGAATCTATCTTTTACTAAGTCACTGCGATTATGATTGCATCAACTACTTTGGGTCAAGACTGAATTAGATGCTTCACATAATTTCCTATAAACAGCATTATTGCAGTGAGATGTGATGCTTTGAGAGGTTATAATTTTGTGCCAGAATGGTAAGATGTGGAGATGGGCTTGACTCTGGTTCTATATGACACTCTGTACCATTCTCTGTAAACACTTATTTTAAGGGTTGGAACAAACAGAATATATCAGGAGAGCTTGTGAGTACATATCAGGGTCTGGAATTTGTTTCTGAAGATGTTTTGATTTGGCAAAATTGCTGTCTTTATTAGCTTCTCAGCAAGTGTGACTTAGGCTAAATTCATATTCAGAAACACTTGAATCTTCATTTCCACATGTCCTTTATTAGAATAACCTAGCAGCAGCACCCAACTGAACCTGCCTAGAAAGTTGAAGAGACATTTATAGGAGCAGGAAGATGAAGGCATAGATTTTGGATGCCACTATTTAGCCACTATTAGAAAACCAGTTCCTGAGAGTCATAAAGGACAGTTCTTGACAGCCCTAACGGTGGGGAAGGGTAAAGAACAGAGGGAAGGAAGCACAATTGTATGGAATGGTGGAATATGGTGAGTTGGTAGTGGTAATCCAATTTCACCTCAGTTAAAAAAAAGAATTAAAAATATAATAAAAAAACCACTTGATTCTTTAATGCCAAAAATACACAGTACTGTACCAGAATATTCACCTAACAACTTATTTGTCACATACAGATGGATTTTTTTTCTCAAAAAAGACAAGCAAATATTTTTCAAAAAACAAAGCAATTATTTGTTTATTCATCAAATATATATCAAGTAAATTTTCTTTGCTTGGCATTGTTGGAAATAGAGATGCCTTGGTAAAACAGATAAATATCCCTGACCTCAGTCAGTTATTGTGTTTTGATTTAGATTTAGACAGTGGGTGAATTTCAATATTCTGCCTTAAGGATTGAGGTACTAGAGAACAGGGTATAAATAGAGGCATAACTTAATCCTGGAGGAGGCTAACATGGTAGTCTATAGGAATGGGCACTTGCAAGGCAACAGAGAAGAAAAGATGCAGGAAAAGGAAAGGCGTTGGGTAGAGATTTTGTGGTAAAATGTAAGAGCTTATTTCATGGGAGTGAAGTTTAAAAAAACACACACAAAAAAAGGGGAGATTTTCATGTGGCTCTCAAGTTAGCCAGCTAATCTGTGGGAATATGAATCAGAAGTTGAAGAGGGAAAAGAAACATGAATTCAGTCTGGATGACCAAATTTTGGAAGACAAAAAAGAATGAGCATGGGAAGTCCATACCACTTAAAAAGATTTGCCTCATAGTGTTTTGCCAAATGTGGTCTCTGGAAGAGAACCTTGGCCTGTACCAAAAATCCCAGAGACTATTGTAAACAGGGGACTGGGGTGTGGCATGAAAGCTCTGTCTGGAATTCCATGAAGAGGGAATCCAGACGGGGACTGGATTGGATTATAGTAGAATCATATCAAGAAATCATGAACAACCTATTTCAAAAGCAGAGTCTTGGAGGTTCATCTTCAGATTGACTGGTCTTGAGATGAAGAAGGTTGACATCCAGACTGTAGCTTGTAGTTTGGGAAATGCAGTGGGAGGTTCCTGTAAGATATCATAAAGAATGGCAGATTCTGTGATTCTTTGATACTCTGACAAACTGAAAAAAGAAAATCTAAAATTTTACACTAGACCTTCAAGTTTGTGTTCATTATGTGCTCATTGAGTTCTTTCTTAGATGAAATTATGACACTTCAACAAGACAGAAGTAGGTTCTTTGGGTCAGATGGGGGAAATTGAATCTGCTCTACTGGCCCCTCCCCCCATATTCTTTAGTCCCAGCTAATACTTGAGAGAAACTTGGTTGTATAACAATATTTTTGTGCCCCAGCTGTGTGCCCTAGACTGATGTTGTGCACATCTTGGAAACTATGAAGTATACATTTCTGAAGAAAATATTTAAGTTACTACTTGGAGAGCAGGAAGAGCAAGTGGGGAGAGAGAAGCTTTGCTGGATAACTCTTTCAGAAGGCAAATCTTGAGATGACTCTTCCCCCTCTTGTTCCCTTGTTTTTTTTTTTTTTTTTCTCTCATGTTTTTTCTATGAGGGCTGACCTACATGTTATTTACCACCCACTTTTGAATGTGAAAATGGGCTCAGTTCCATTATTCCATTATCAACAGGCATTAAACAGGATGTAGGGGTCATCCTAGCTTGCCTTCAGAGACTGTAGGGTCTGTATTGATGTCTCAGTATTGAGACTATGTCACTTCTGTCCAAATTATTCATTATGCTCTATGTCCTATCTTTTTGTATACATCCCCAAGAGCTGGTGTGCAACATATTCTATTTTAGTTAATTTGTCTCTCCCATTGAACTGTGAGCTTTTTGAGAATAAAAGTTTTATTTGATTTTCTTTGCCCAGTACCTCCTGCTCTACAGTCATATGGCTGGCACAAAAATGTTGTGTTTAATGATGTTTAATAAATGTATTCCATTAATGAAATGCATTCCATTAATGAATAATCAGAAAGGAGTTAGGTGAAAGAACTGGTAGAGAAGTTAAGGATCTTGCATGGACACTAACAGATGCCAGTGATGATCATGAACAGTGTCTAAAACGTATTAGCCTTTGTGGAAGAGAATGTTTTCTTGAGGAATGCCAAGAAATAGAGGACTGAGAGAAGAGCCAAAGTTAGTGGAGTCCATCTTTTGGTAGCTGCTCTGAAGAGTGTGTTACAGTGTGTTACATTCTTTAGAATGCAGGAATGTAGTTGCTGTTTTATTTTCCTCTAGTGGAACAGATTGGATAATGCCAGTTTGCTTTTGTATTTGGAGGAATGTTTGGTAAACATTACAACTTGAATGATAAAAAGAGAATAATAGCATCTCAAAGAATTTTGATACTTCTGCTTCCAGCTGAAACCAGGAAATTCAGAGGCAGCAAAAATGAAAACAAGGAAAACGTTAATGGAAATTTTGAACCTAGAAAAGGTTTGGTTTGAGTTTCGAAGGAAAGTCTGACTTGGTTAACTGCACCCAAGTACTGCTGTTATGATTTGCTGGCTCATTGTTTTTTCATTATATTTCATTTATCTAATATTACCATGTTATGTTCTAATTCTTTGGGGTGGGCCCCCAAATTTGGCAGCATAACCAAGGCTTCTATATTTTCTGCAATGCTCAAGAAGCCAACTACCCAGAACAGGCTTGTGCTATGACAATGTCAGCCTCTGCCTCAAATCAGCAGTTGTACATGGGAGGGGCTTGCAACGATTTTTACAGAATTTTCTTTGTTACTTGCACAGAATGGTAATACTTTAATTAAAGTAACATGTATACATAATTTAATAAGTGAATGCCAGAACTGATTTTTGAAATACTAGTTAACATTTTAAAAAAATTAAAACTTAGGAAATTGTGAATTGTCTAAGGCTCAATGTTGGAACATTGTGGTCTATAGGACCGCCCCTTTCCAAGAATCTATGTAACTTCTGACTTCCATATAAAAGATGGAGATAAAACTCCAAGCTTTTATTGAAGTCATGGAATGAAGTTTTGAATACTAAACCTCCATTTCTTCATAAAAGAATAAAATTTCAGAGCTTTTTTTTTTCCCTAAGAGGAAAGCTTTCTTTTGGGTATCTGACACTACATTCTGGGGTCTTGACTAAGTGTTCTGGTAACTCTTTTATTTTTGATGCATCTTCTTGAATATGCACTTATTTTATCTATACATGTTCCTTTAAATTCTTAACTAAAGAGTTTCTCCATGTGACAAAACTGCTTACTTTAAATGCTCATTACTGCTCACTTTTTATGCTAAAATAATGCATATTTGAGTTTCAATTTGCAAATAATGATCAAAAAGCACCTTCCTCTTAATTAAATCATTTGTTAATTTGATGAACCTTTTCAGGAGTAAAATGAATTAAATACACAAAATTCTAATACTGTTGACTTCTAGTTCAGTGAAATCACTTGCTCTCTAACATTTCCTTCTTAAATGAAAACTTTCTTTACAATTGAAGGAAACATTTGGCATTTACATTAGGGTTTTGATAACTGAAGTCTTGACCCACATTTTGGTGATCAGATAAATCACAAAAGTGTTAGGAAAGCTAACTTGATTAAATTAAGAGGAGCTAGCATATTAAGTAAGTGAGCAAAGTTTGTATACTTTTCTTCCCAATATTTCTTTAATGTTTGATGTGAAGTTTATCTGTTAACCTGGTGATGTTTTCTTCCCCAGAGAGACACCTCCTTTATGGACGACCCGCTGTGCTTTATCGGACTAGATACGATATCTTGTATCATACCGACTTTGAAAGCGGTTATAGTGAAATATTCCTCATGCCCCTCTGGACTTCATACACTATTTCCAAACAGGTCACTGAGAAAATTGTACTACATATTTATTGTATATTCATCTTGTTACATTCTTTGCTTAAAATACTGTCACTTAGTAGAATTTTGTCTTTGAAAATATTTTAATTTTTTGCAACGAAAAATTTTAATTTCTTCTCTGTTGTTTTCTGTATTGTAATATGTTTTGAATTAGACAGCATTCAATATTACATGAACTTCATATTGAAGGAAGCATGCTATTCTTTGATTTAGTTTATATAATTTAATTTAGCTCTTTAGCTTTTTTTACTCTACTTATTATTGGCCAATAGTTATAGAAGCCACCGGAAAGTGTTTGTTTTTGTAGACTTTATTTTTTAAATTTGCATTTCTATGATTTTTTTCCCTCTTTCTCTTTTATTGGGGTAGCATTGGTTTTACATTACACATGATTCATGGCTGTAGCCACACACCTCTTCAGGTATATAGTGCGCACCACACCCACCACCAGGGTGCCCATAATCCTCCACCTCAATCTTTGGACTCCTTCTGATAACCTCAGTTTTGCAGTCAGATTTCTAGGACTTGTTTTCAGTTTGGTTTTGTCTGACTTTGGTTTCTCTACTTTCCACTTCCAAGTGAACCATCAGTGTTTATCTTTCTCTTCCAGTTTCTCTGGCTTATCATAATCCCCTCCAATTCCCTCCATGTTTTAAAAGTAGTTTTAGGTTCACAACAAAATGAAGTCAACAGGACAGAGAGTTTCCACATACCCACCTCTGCACATAGCCTCCTCACTATCAACATCCTATTTGTTTTGTAATGAGGATTTTATGTTGGGATTTTAGTTTTGCAGAAGCTAAGATAGGTAGTTTGTGTCAGGAATTAGAAAAAGTAGTATATAGAAGAGATACCTCTCTTAACATGTGAATACAGAAGATCCTTCTTTTGTCCCAAACATAGCTTCTTGTTAATATGTGAGGCATGTACGCATGCATGTTTGGCACAAACAACATACTTGCACTCTTTCTTTTAATAGGGAATAGATCTGTATTATTTCTCTCAGTATTATTTTTGTAAGTTGTCCCCTTGGAATTGATTTCTCTATTTCAGTAGCAGGATTTCTGCTTTGAAGGTTGCTGATTTACTTAAGATTTTGATAGGAGTTCTGCTGCTAAAGAAAATCAAGATTTTGAAAACTGCCCACTGATTGTATTTATAACAGAGACTTTTTTTAAGGGGTCAGAATAGGGGGATTTTTATTCCAGCTGTTCATAACAGGGTAGCCTGTGTTAGTACCTCTTGGTGGTCTGATGCTGTCCTGACAGTGGCGTTACTGAATACCCCTTACTCATCCTACAGGCTGAGGTTTCTGGCATCCCTGAGCACCTGACCAATTGCGTCCGGTCTGATGTCCGTGTTTCTCCGAGTTTCAGTCAAAGCTGTTTGGCCTACAAAAATGACAAACAGATGTCCTATGGATTCCTCTTCCCTCCTTGTAAGTTGTAGAGTCTCAGGGTTTGACCCTCCTGGAGAAGTGTTATCGTGTGGACCCTGGGGTTTGAAAGTTACTATTTAGGATTGCAATGGTTTTCAGGTTTTCTTGAGAGAGATGCCCAGGAGATTGAAGAAAGGGAACCTTCCAAAGTAGTCCAGAGAAGAGACCAGCTTCTAAAAATCTTGTTTCTAAGGAAATCCTAATATGTAAGGATATATTCTGAATGCCCTCTCGCTCCAATAAGAGAATCTGAAAATGAGGCAGTAAATCTTGAGACATTAATTATTTAAATAATACTCTAGAAGTGATCTCTTAAGAATATCCGAAACTTTTTAATGATCTCTCATTACCTTGGTCACAGTTTTTAGAAGTCCAAATATTCTGATGAAATAAAGGAATTCTTTCATATAATACTCAGTGGACCTAACACTGTGTATGAAGTAAAAGCATTGTACATATGGTGCTTTGAGTGAGAACTGTGGAGTGAAGAAAAGAGACTGAATAGGAGAGATGTAGGGCATGATAAATAGAGGAGAATAAAAGGGTAGATTCACTCATTTCATGCAGTTTGGGCAATTTAGAAAGTTGCTTTTTGATTGATGTGGGTTTTGGTAAGTAATAGGCACCATATGTTTTCCTGACATTTAGATCTGAGCTCTTCGCCAGAAGCTAAATATGATACATTCCTCGTCACCAACATGGTTCCAATGTATCCTGCTTTCAAACGTAAGTCTAGTATCTACCTAAAAATGATTGTTTATGAAAATAAATGTTTTTCCATTTACCACTTGGATTTTTCTGTCTGTATATTAGCTGTAATAAATCTTTCATGTGTTTAGCCTTTATTATTTTTGAAAGCTTTTACATCATTTCTCTACTGTTAATCCCAAATATGAATCTGTGAGAAAGCTTGGCAGTTATCCCTTGTTTATAATTGAGAAATTGAAGTCACAAGAAATGATCCATTTCATGAGTAGGAGAATCTGATATTCTTTCTATTCCCATGCTCATTATTTTGGTGGTTAATAAGGGTCTTGTGTTATTTTAGAGACCACTTGACATTCAATAACATACCCACAGATTATGCATGCACACATATATGTTGTTGCAGTAAAAATTTCCAAAACCTCCCTTTCTTTAAGAGTTGTAGAAATGGTGATGTATTTTTAATGTTGACACTGAACTCTAATAGCAAATTATCTCCTAATGATTATAAAGTATTAATTTTCTGTTGGTTTTCAGGCTGTGCAGATTTTAAGGTGCTGCAAATGATCTTAGTTTCTTTGAAAACTCATAGGTCTCAGACATAAATATTTGTGGATGAGAGTGAAGCTGGGAATGATTATGGTATAATAAGCCCTGACCCAAAAGCTGAGTTCTGGTCTTTGGAGATGATCACTAGCTTTGTGATCACAGAAATATCATTTACCCTCTTATTGTAATTGTGTAACATTTGATTGCATGATTTCTATGACTTATTTGGGTCTATGATTTTGTCCAAAGGTCAAAACAGTCTATTTGCCGAAAATAAAGATTTCATTTATTTGCCCATCCATCCATCCATCCATCCATCCATCCATCCATCCATCCATCCATCCATCCA